>PITA01006072.1:0-103797 GCA_004023965.1 Spilogale gracilis | reverse complement strand
CCATAGATTTGTGGGTCCATATCTGGACTCTCTACTCTGTTCCATTGGTCTATGTCTCTGTTTCTGTGCCAGTACCATGCTGTCTTGATAATCACAGCTTTGTAATAAAGCCTGAACTCAGGTAACGAGATGCCCCCAGCTTTATTTTTCTTCTTCAGCAATTCCTTAGCGATTCGGGGTCTTTTTTGGTTCCATATAAATTTAAGGATTATTTGTTCCAATGCTTTGAAGAGTGTTGGTGGAATTTTGATTGGAATGGCATTGAAAGTATAGATTGCTCTGGGCAGTATAGACATTTTGACAATGTTTATTCTTTCAATCCATGAGCATGGAATGGTCTTCCATATTTTTGTGTCTTCTTCAGTTTCTTTCATGAGTGTTCTGTAGTTCCTCCACAGATCCTTTACTTCTTTGGTTAGGTTTATTCCTAAGTATCTTACAGTTTTTGGTGCTATAGTAAATAGAATCGATTCTCTGATTTCCCTTTCTATATTTTTATTGTTAGTGTATAAGAATGCAACTGATTTCTGTGCATTGATTTTGTATCCTGCCACATTACCGAATTGTTGTATGAGCTCTAGTAGTTTGGGCATAGAGTCTTTTGGGTTTTCCACATAGAGTATCATGTCATCTGCAAAGAGAGAGAGTTTGACTTCTTTGCCAAGCTGAATACCTTTTATTTCTTTCTGTTTTCTGATTGCTGTTGCTAGGACTTCTAACACTATGTTGAACAATAGTGGTAAGAGTGAGCATCCTTGTCTTATTCCTGATCTCAGAGGGAAGGGTCTCAGCTTTTCCCCGTTGAGAATGATATTCGCTGTGGGTTTTTCATAGATAGATTTTATGAGGTTGAGAAATGTTCCCTCTATCCCTATACTTTGAAGAGTTTTGATCAGGAACAGTTGTTGTATTTTGTCAAATGCCTTTTCTGCATCAATTGAGAGTACCATGTCTTTCTTCTCTCTTCTTTTATTGATTTGTTCTATGACATTGATTGATTTGGGAGTGTTGAACCACCCCTACATCCCTGGGATAAGACCCACCTGGCCATGGTGGATAATCTTTTTAATGTATTGTTGGATCCTGTTGGCAAGGATCTTGTTAGAATCTTGGCATCCATATTCAGAAAATGATTGGCTTCTAATATTTATTAGTCATCTGGAAGTTAAGTAGACATAGAAGTAGCAGTGGACTCAGAAGGAAGATGTATCTCTCAAACTTGGGTCTTTATGGTTACTACAGTAGGAAACATCCAAATGGTATTGGAAGACCAGTATCTACATAAAGGCTCCCTTTGCTCTGCACTTCCCAGCTAATTGGGTTGACTGTATCTCCTCACACCTACCATCCCAGCACAGACTTCTATTAACCAGGCTTCTTATAGGCCAGGTAATTGGTACTGGCTGATTTGGAAGGTAAAGGAAATGATACAACCTTGGGTAAAGGTTATACCTTTGGGATCTGTCTCTCCTTACACCATTCTTTATTCGCTCTGTCGATTTTTCTCTCTCCTGCCTCTGATTTTCTCTCTTTGTCTTTCACATACACATACAATAGGTGCAGAGAGTGGAAAGTTGCTTTAAGAGAGGGATGCGCTTAATGGGAGTATGACATCCTCCTAGTTCTACAGTTTATTCAACATTATGAAAAAAATACTTGAGACTCAAACAGGGACATTGCATATTTCTTAGTCTCAGCCGTATCTTTGCATTTCTTGGTGGTTGTAACATTATTTTGCTCTTAAGGGGACTGTGGTTTGAGAGTCAGTGGCAGATTTGGTGCTCCCTTTTTTCTTTTTCCAACCTGGGTCTGTCTGGGGCAATGCCTCCTACTAAGTTGAGGACCAGGCAGAAGGTGAATTTTCTTAGCCCGTTGACATTGCTTTCCTGGCTTTAAATTTTCCAGGGAAATCTCCACTCTTGAAGAGGTCATTTGGAAGCAGGAAATTAATGAAAAGCTCTCTTATTTTTTTCCTTGGCAACTTTGAGAGACCAGACTTTTTGGTAGATTGGGGGTGCATTAGTGGCTCCTTTTAAACCTACTGTACATTCTATATGTATCAAGTACTACCTGGACTCTGGGACCCATTATGCTAATGGATGCTTATTTGCTCGCCTCACTTCCCTGTCAAAGATTTTTCCCTGAAGCTTGTTTCATTATAATTTTAAAAATACCATCTGTCTGTCTAAGAGTCTTTCCCTTCTCTTTTGGACAGATTTGTATCTGATTTCTTTCACACCGTTCTGTTGAACTTCTCCAGGTGCAGAGAGTAGCCATTATACAGCTTCTGTCCAAAGTCATCTTTTTTCATACTATTGCTGTGCAACTGTTGGGAGAGTTTGTCGCTATTAACCTTGGGCTTTTGTAGCAGTGATTAAGCTCCTTTATAGGTTTATCCAGCATGACACCGGCATAATTTAAATCACATCCTCGCCAATGCACAGTTCATTGCTTTCACCCCTGTATCTGCAGCATAGCCTATGAGGTTTTTTTTCCTCATAGTACCTTAGAGAGATGTCCTTGGGTCCTTTGTATTTTGCACCTGTATGTTTTTCTGCCTGTGTTTTTCTTCTTTACTCATGCGTTACATGCACTTCAATGACCTATGTACTATTGTGTTTGTTCTAGCCAGTGCTCACAATGGCCCAGTTGTATTGTTTAATTGCCTTTTCAGCTATTAACATTTTTGGTAGTGACATCTTGGAAATGAAACATAAGAAAAATGTGGCAGTTTTCTGGGTGAGCACTTTATTTTGGTTTTCTTTGCTTATTTTCTACAAAGATTTCCCCTTGCCTATAGTCTTTTTGAAAAATACACTTTACTTCCATCTAATGATTTCAGCTGTTCCCATGTCCTTCATTTCTTTAATCTTCCCCATAATTTTTAACTCACATATAAAATATGTTGTAATGGGATGTTTTTGTTTTATTTTTAAAGATAAAACTCTCATATATTAGCTTTTGTTTTATCTTATTGCTCTGCCTTTTGATTATTCTGATTTTAGGACTCCAAATATTTGTAGCCGAGCAACTTTGTAGCCCATCAATTCAAGGGGTCAAATGATCTTGGAAAGACAAGGTGGTTGGTTCTGTAACAAAAACATCATACTGCCATTAGTTTTATTTATGGATGGGGAATGAGAGGTGTAAGTATAGGATGAACTCACTTGCCTCAAGGAGTATGGATTGGAGGCTGTATTCATTCTTAGGAACCCGTCCTAGAATGCCTTGCTTTCCCTGGAGACTGATATCCTTGTTTTAACCCGTATAGGTCTAACAGGTGTTTCTCCTGCACCAAGGTGTAATAGAGTCACAATATCAGCTCAAGCTTCTCCAGATTACTGGAAGCCTACTTCTCCATTAGTACTTTCTATTCCCAAGATGATCAGGAAAGGATACACCCACGCTCTCAGGAGGTGATGTGTCTGCTCCTCTGCTGCTCAGACCTGGGTGCTCCTGCTCTCCCTGTTGATATTTTCTCCGTGGCCATTAATACAACTGATGCAGCTTCCACTATATTTCTAACTTACAGCTCCCACCACTGCTGTCCATGCAGTCATCACCACTTACTTTATGCCTGGGTTCTGGATCTTTCACCAGCTTGCTTCTGTTCTGTGGCAACTGTGCTTGGCCAGGTAGAGATTATTCCGTGCTCTCACCTGGGCCTGGGCAGCGAGGGTAATGGCTTGCTCTGTCCTGACGTGGCCAGGACTATTGTTTGCTCTGTTTCACCCTCTCTGGCAGCTGGGATTGTTAAGAGTCTGAGAAGCACTAGATGTGTTTTCCCCCAATCTTTGAACAATCTGTATTATTATTTCTAGGATTCCTGGCACTTCATTGGCCAGGGAGTGAGGGGGATCCTCCTTTGCCTCTCCATCTCTGGCCTTGCAGCTGGATGTTCTTCCTGAGCCTCTGCGCTCAGCCGGTCATCTCTCAGAGACTGCCTTCCCCAGAACTTCAACATAAAACCAAAGATGTCCATGTGGATGGCAAGGGTGGCAGAAGTAAAAGGGGAATTTTCAGGGACTTTCACAGGCAGATATAGATTCCCTTGATTTTGGCTTTTTTAATGGGAAATTTAGGGGAGTCACTGGCCAAATTAACTCGGCAAGGGAGCTGCAAGACTCACCTCAAAGGTGGTTCCGAATGAATTGGAACAAAGCTTTTACCTTATTCCAAGACAATTCAGAACCTCTGTGGGCAGTTTGTGCTCCAAAATCCATGGCTGCTGACTGTGGCCAATTATATACTGAGTATCCTGTATCACAGACAGAGAAAGAAATCATTGTGGAACTTTATCTAGGGAGGGATCTATAATTCAGTTTCCTAGGACTGGTGCTGGAGAACATCCAGGTAGTTTTGAACGTTCCTCCAAAACTTTTTAAAGAAGATTATAATCATTTGAACCTTTATTATGTTGACCTACTTCCAGGATAAACTTGAGCAAATTGGTTTTCCTCTCTTCAAAGCATAGGTTCAAAAATTTCCTCATGTTTTTATATAGTCAGCTGTCTTGCAATTATGTAATATTCATACCGGTTTATTTATTATTGTTTTAGCTTTCCTAGCACAATGAAAGCTTCACAAAGGTGTGGATTTATATTGATCTTTTTCACCATTGCATCCCTAGCATTAACTAGAGTCTCTGGTGAACAGGTGCTCAGTAATAGTTGTTGAATGAATAAATGAATGAATTATGGTAGCTCAGCAGTGCCTCAGATTCAGACATGATGGGACATGTCTATAAGACTGGAGGAACAGGTCTACCTTATTCACTATAGGAAAGGAGAAACCTCTTTGGAGGGATTTCAGTACGAGTAAAGAGATCATCCATCAAAATGTCAACTGTGCTAAAGAACTGTGGAGAGGTGTCTTAAAGGAGGAGGGATTCATATAATGGCAAATGTTGTCATTCAGGTTGTAACCTGATGCAACCCCCTGGGCTGAACTCTGGGGTAAGAGAGCTCGGATTAAAGTTGTGTGAAAACTAGAGGAACTATAAAGCAGATATCAGCTTCATCGATGCCAGTGGCTTTTACCGGGATGGCAGATAACGTTGGAGTCTCTGTTTGGGTGGCAGATGGCAGTGCTGTGACGCAGCATGGTGAGCAGCTTCATACTGTCAGCACCTGAGGTGGACAGCACCTGTTTGGGTGTCGAGGGCACTGACAGTGCTGGTGCTGCCATGGTGAGCAGAGCAGCAGAGGTGCCTCCAATAACATGATTCTGGGACAGCCAGCATAAATTAGGAGAAAAGGAAATGGAATGCCATGGGCAGCTGAGAGGGTGCCCCATTCCCTGCCACAAAATACTCAGTTGATAACTCTAGGTTTCACAGATATGTTGGTGGAGAATTTGGGAGGGATTGAGTACTTGCAGGTTGGCCCTAGGGGAGAGGGGAGGAATTGCATGTTTGGATGGTTATTTCCCTTCCTGCCTGTTGCTCACTCACCCTTCCATTTTCCCCTAGATTGGAGTGTCTTGGAAAACATGAACTAATAAACAGAAGCTAATTGGTTATGGCTGGAGTTATTCCACCTGGGGTTTTGCACCCTGGTTCTGGGATCCTTGAGATCTGGGAAACAGATTTATTCCCTCACTCCAGGAAAATGCAGCTTTTATTGGAAAAACAATCCTCAGCTTGTCACAACTAGTATAAGAAGTCCTGCTGCAAACCTCCCTTGTTTACCTGGAGAAAAATTGCACAGCCTTTTTAGTTAGGCTAGAGATACCTTAGAGCAAAGTATATAATGTTGGGACTCCACATTTTAGCAGGAAATCATTTCTACTAATAATCTTCACCCAGTCTCAACTTCTCTTCTACTTGAACTCATTCATGCAGTTCATTTGGATCCTAACATCTTGAGATTCTCTTTCCCCTACAACTGAGAATCTCATTTAGTTGACTTCCCTCCTATCTGCCACACTAACAATTTTTTTTTTTTACCTGAATGTGATCCTTTTACAAGTTTCATTTAGTATTCCCAGAGCCCAGTGTTTAGCACCATGCACATCCAATTTCATTCTCATCAACTCTGGTGTGCTCTCAGCCTGCAGAGCTGGCTGGCTTCTCCCGGCGGCCCCTTTTCTTGGGCACATTCACTGAAAAAATCTATAAATTTGCCCACCCCAAGAAATTGGCCAGGTATGCAGTATTCACCACGCTTGTCAGAGTTAGCAAATCACGAACTGTAGACACATTTGACTTTAAGTTACAAAAGGCAAACAGCTGCATATTCTCTGATCCTGTCAGCTCTGAATGTTTCTGAGAACAAACAAACAAGAAAAAGAATTTTATCTTGAAATTTGGCAGGGCAAAGAGGTAAATAGACTGACTCTCACATGAAATCCTTCACTGCCCCTGCCCCTGTTCCCAGGGGAGTTAATATGCTCTGCCTGCAAGTGACCTAAATTTTAAAGACTAAGTTACCTTCTGTTCAAGGTCTTAGGTTTTTCTATGATTTTTTTCCCCTGCATTAGATAATGAAGCCAGTGACTCAGGGGGATCAATCAGTATTACTAATTATTCATTAAATTGACACTGTAGATCACTGGTTGAAAGTAAGTGCTTCTTTTTTAATCCTAATATATGCCCCACTTCCCCCTCAGAATGACCCCCTTTGGATCTGCAGCATGCAGAATTAGAATGGAGTGATAGGGAGGTTCAGGAAGCTCAGAGAGAGTGAAAGAAAACCTTTTTTTTTCTTGTCAGCCATCATATTACAGTGTGAGGAATAGACTGTAATTTGCTATGGTTGCTTTCTGTGTGATATATCTTAATTTTTATATGTCTCCAAATTATGCACACCCTTACATTAAAAAGGTGTGTGTGTGTGTGTATGTGTGTGTGTGATCATCAAATTTGTTTCTTGCAATTTTGCAATGTGGTTCCTAGTAGAAATTAGAGGGATTTCTAATGAAGTTGCTGGCAGGGTAACAGTATATGCTAGGTAAGTAGAAAGGTGGTTCTTCATTGTTAAAGTAGAATCAGACGTGTCCTGAGAATAGAATGAGCCAAAATATTCAAGTGGTTGTGTCAGTCTGATGAGACAGACTATCCAGGATTAGCCAAAATAAAAAGTATACAGTGAACTGAATATGATAAAGTGTAGAGTTGTCTGTATCAGCCAATGGCTCTGTATCCCTGTCTCCTGTATCCCTGGAGAGAAGTGTGTTCCAGTAGCTTATGTGTTCTAGATGGCAGGCTTGTGGGTAAATAACCCAAGGTTGCACTCATGAGGAGGGATGGAAGGGAAACCTGGGGGTCAGACAGTTCCCAAGATTGGATCCTGGTTTTTCTTCTAACATATATTCCTCTAGCCATGTATATGGGTAAGTAATACTAGCTACTTAACAAAAAAATTTCCAAATATATAAGCTCAGACATGCTAGATGTTTATTTCTTGCTCCCAGGGGGTTGACCCTGACTGGTAAGTTTTGCTCACCTTAGCTGTGACTCGGGACGTATGTACGTTTTAGAGATGGGGCCCAAGTAATTGTAGCTTGAGAAGCTCCACAGATGATCCTGGTTTTCAGCCCCACTTGGCTAGCAAAAGGCCAAGAACATAGTCAAAGAAGATCATTTTATGTAAGAGCTCTTGAAACTTTTCTTACTCTAAGTTTGAATATTTTCAATATTAGTTACTCTAATTCATTTCTCCAATACAGTGTCTCCATAGGGAGAATACAAAATATAGTCTTGCTTCAAAAATACTGATCACCTTCCTCCAGCATTACATGTACATCTGCATTCTGGACAGCTTCTCAGTTCTTTGCAGCAGTTTTTCCCGAGAGCGACATTGGTTTTTATAATTTATCTTCTTACCGGAGAAATAGGTAGGGTTTTAGGCTTTGGTGTTCCATAATTGATTACAGCTTTAGTGTTCTGCTTTACCTGAATAGGAATAATTATATATATATATTTTATAACTTTTACTTTTAGAACTTTTTATTGAGCTTTGATTACATACACATTGTTTATGTATTGAACTATATGATCTCTATATATATCAGAGATTTTCCAGATTTTTCCATGTTGATTGCAAACATAGTTCTAGAGTAAAATCAGGCAGGAATAATCTTCTACTAGAGAAAATTCTTATTTTAACTGTAGCAAAACAGGGCTATATCTTGTTTCATCTTTTTAAGTGTGTTCCTGAATAATTTTAGATGAAAGAGATGTAACTTCCTGCAAATAGGATTTTAGGTTTTTCCTATGCTGATGACGGGGACTGCCTTTCACGCTGTGGTAGCAATGTGAAGCATTAGCTCAGCCTTGTCAGGAAGAACATCTGAATAGTATTTCAAAACCCCAAATAGGGCGCCTGGGTGGCTCAGTGCGTTAAAGCCTCTGCCTTCAGCACAGGTCATGATCTCAGGGTCCTGGGATCGAGGCCTGTGTTGAGCTCTCTGCTCAGTGGGGAAGCCTGCTTCCTCCTTTCTCTCTGCCTGCCTCTCTGCCTACTTGTGATCTCTCTCTCTGTGTCAAATAAATAAATAAAATCTTTAAAAAAAAGAAAGAAAAGAAAAAACCCCAAATATATGGCGAGCCTGGAACCTAGCGGTGTCAACAGTTGAGGTGTAGCTTCTGGACTCACTAGTTTGGATGTTCACGGCCGGGCAGGTTAGAGTTAAGGAGCAAAACTCCTGGTACCCGCCTATTCGGGCTCCCAATGAGCAATGCTAGCACACGTAGGCTAGAGGCAGCAAGTACGTAGGCAGCGGTAGTCATGTAGGCAGTTTTACTATTATGGGATCTTAATCTTACCTAGGGGCTTGAGGCACCTCCGTTGTTGTTTACCTCCTCAAAGAACTAGCGATGTAGTGTAGGATGAACAAAGAGAATCGTTGTCATGAGGTCTGTCATGGGTCTGTTACCGATAATTGGGAAAGAGATATGGGGGTTGTGCACCGCTCAGTATATAATGCTTTGTAACCCTGAATAAAATCGGCATTGCTTGCACATCATCCACTTTGTCCTTCTTGTCCCCATCTCTTTTGTTCTTCGTCTTGTCTCTGTCTTTGTTTTCCCATCTCCTTGCCCTCAGGTTCAGCTTACATTGTCGCGCCGGCAGTGACAAACATTTTAGACAAATGCTTTGATATAAAAATGGATTACGTAATATTATGGAAGAAGCAATGTTATTTGGCTAACTGAGGGTCCATCTGTGATTAATATCATGTTAGACACTGGAATTAAACACCGTTCCAAATTCCTGTGTTTGGCAGGTCAAAGTTCCATAGTTATAAAGGCGGTAACTGCAGTTTTCAAAATCTTCAAGGCCACTGCTATTTCATTTGTATTTATGGAGTGATGTATAATTATATACACTTTGGGACATTTGGTCAGCATTGGAGCTTATCTCTGAGCAAAGGCTTGAACCCCATTTGTGGGCACTCCTATGGCATTTTAGATGTGCAAGTATTCAAGACTGTAAGTGAGACCTAGCAATGGCCCTAGGAGAACAACATCTTGGTTATAAGAATATTCTTTTAATACAAACTATAGAATGCCTACTCTTCAGGAATTGTTCATTTCTGTAGTTCTCATCATATCAGTTCTTCTCAAAAACCTGGTGGCGTAATTGATTTTGATAGGAATAGTAAGGGATAAGTTAAGCAGTCATCGTATAAGCTTCTTTCAAATTTATCTATGTATTAGGAGAAATCATCAGAATGCTACATTATCTAGAGTGCATCACCATATCCGCCCTTCATCTGAAATTCATCTAAAACCCCAAAACTTTACCTTCCATCCTCAGCTTTCACAGAGGTCTAGTACAAAGAATAACCATATGTGGAAGTTTTTTTGTAATAGCTTTCAATAAATGGCTTTTTTTTTTTAAAGATTTTTTTATTTATTTGACAGAGAGAAACACAGCCAGAGGGGGAACACAAGCAGGGGGAGGGGGAGTGAGGGAGGGAGAAGCAGGCTTCCTGCCGAGCAGAGAGCCCGATGTGGGACTTGATCCCGGGTCTCCAGGATCATGACCTGAGCTGAAGGCAGTCGCTTAACCAACTGAGTCACCCAGGCGCTCCAATAAATGGCTTTTGAGAGTGTGTCTATTATACTGCTCAGTCTCTTATATACATATCTTAGTGACAAAACCTGCTCTGGAATTGATGAACAGCTATTCATTATTCTGTGAAATTATGCCTCTATTAAACTCATTTTTGTAAGATCTTTACTTTGATTTTTAGGAATTTCAGTTTCTAGCCAATTCTTGCAGCTTTCCTTAGTCAAGCACGTCATCAGTTAATATTATTTTGCTCTTTTTGTATTTCTCCAATTTTTTTATTTACTAGTTTTTACTTTTATGTTATTCATTCATTAATTCATTAATTCATTCAGGGAAACAGAGAGAGAGGTGGCGGGTAGGGGCCGAGAGAGAGGGAGAGAAAGAATCTTGAGCAGTCTCCATACCCAGCATGGAGCCTGATGCAGGGCTTTATCTCACAACCTCAGATCACGACCTGAGCTGAAATCAAAAGTCAGATGCTTAACTGACTGAGTCACCTAGGTGCCCCATTATGTTATTTATAGATTAAATTAAATGTTGTATTTGGTACCATTTTTTGTTCTTATGTTATTTATTTCTCATTAATTCAACAAATGTGTTTTTGAGGTCCTGCTGTGTTCCAGGACCAATGCTAAGCTTGTGGGGATAGGATGGGGTTAGAGAAGACATTCCTGGCATCTTAAACACTTAAAGAGTTTTCAGTCCTTACTTCTATTGTGAACTGCTTCAAAATATTTTGGAACAATTTAAATGTTCAAAATGTTTTTGTACCCCATCTCTCCCTGCTATTGTGACACCAGCTTTCCCCTCTGCTGCAAAAAGTCTGTCCAGTTGGATCTCAAAGTCTGCAGTGTGTGTGTGATGATTGCTTCTGGGCATGTGCCTTTGTCTTCTGTCATTTTCCCTCCTCAGATCTCTTTTTCATACTGCTCTTCTGAGGCTTTCTGAGGCATCTCTGCTGCTGTTGCTTCCTATTCCTGGCTGCCCCCTCTTGAAACCATCCTGTACAAATGTCACCTTGAACAAAAATGCTCTGTCAACATTGGTAGAATCTCTTTTCTTCTCTTCCCCACCTCCTCACCTCTTTCTGCCATGATAAACCATAAAATGCTGCCTTGCTTGCCCACTGTTGTATTGAGATTTCTATGAAACAGCTGCATCTTAGAGATTTTCTTTTCAGCTCACTCTATGGGACTCTGACTTATATCCTTACTTCTGACTATCCAAATCCCCCAGAGCTCCTAGTCTGTCATACGTTTGTATTTAATGATGACATGTTCATTATAATCAACTAAATGTGTTGAATGAGTTTGTAAGCTGATACGGGATTTCAGAATTTTTTCTCTGCTGTTGTCAAAATGTCTATTAGCTTTACTTTTGTTGGTCAGCACTTCAAATAGTTTGGATATAGTTTAGATGATGACATTTCCTATCACAGTTACATAGAGGAAAATTACACTTAATGATTTAGTGACTCACTGAAAAGAACACATGATAATCTTTCCAAAGCCCTTATTCCTTTTTTTTTTTTTTTCCTTTCCCCTAGATTAAGAAGGCAAGTCCTGGTTTTTACTGAAGAGTTTGTTTTTGCTGAACTTTGGTAATTATCATGATACCACAAGAAAGGTAGTTAATACTCTCTGATTCTAATACATAGATAATAGGATAGTTAATAACCTGCAAGAAACTTGAGAAGACTTGTGATGTTAGTATTGTAATAGAAGGAACTCAGCATTATACTGGGGAAGGGAGAAAAATTCAACTAATGTAAGCAATAAGGGAAGTAAATTTTTTTAGTAGAAAGAGATAAAGGGCATTTCAGATCATCTTTTGGTTATATTTTTGGTTAGCTGCTTGGTGTTCCTAGAAGACCTGCCTGAAGCATTTTGCTGAATTATTTATTGATTTAATGGCAGAGATTAACTAGACTTTGAATTTTGTAGCCAAATCAGAGTACTATACTGATGATTGGGAGGGGGATAGGCCAAAAGGTGACTAGGTCTTAGACATGTAAGAGATCATCACAAATCATACCAAAAAATGGTTGAATATAGCATGCAGCAGCTCTTCCCAGGATTCTGAAAGACAGCTTATTCTTGAAAATGCCAAGGGGACTCTATATTACCTTCATCAGTCAGGATAGTAGTGCCACTTTGTGTTTATGAGATGAGAGATTTCTCTAGCAGGAACTAGACTGTACACAGTTGTTGGGGGACTTGGAAGTAAAGGTCTGCAAGGGAGGACTGAGGAGGAGTCCTTAACCAGTCAGCCTGATAGACCAGCATAAATGAACAAATGAGCTTGTAGGAAAATCTGCAAAGTGAGGACATTCAGTTGCTGAAGTGAGACTGTTAGGGACA
The DNA here is from genome assembly GCA_004023965.1 of Spilogale gracilis. Lineage (NCBI taxonomy): Eukaryota > Metazoa > Chordata > Mammalia > Carnivora > Mephitidae > Spilogale > Spilogale gracilis. The sequence goes on along the minus strand of PITA01006072.1, from coordinate 91,418 downwards.
GCTCAGGGAGTGATACATGGGAAGTAGCTGCTGTGTTTCACTGTGGGCAAACTTGAGGGTGGCTGGTGGAAGCGACAGTTGAGAAGACAGGCTAGATGTAGAATGGAGGAGAGTCGAGGCTCACCAGCCTCTTTCATCTGTCTATACCTGTATCTTACCACAAAGATTTCTGAGAACAATAGTTTTGCTTTACTTGTGCTTTACAGTCTTGTGCAAATTCTTCTTTTTGGCCAGCTCTAACTCAGGAACATACGGAGCAGGAAACAATAGGAAACAAAAAAAGCTCATAGTTTTATCAAATTGATACAGCAAAATCCAGCAAACTCTTACACCCATAATAAATACCTCAGCTTTATCCAGAGGATGGAATATCATGGAAAGAATTCCGATTCATTTCTGTGACACTGTAATCACCACAGGGCCATGGCAGATTATATCTAGTTCATATACCTAGTTTATGAGAACTCTAGTTTATGAGAACTACCTAGTTTATGAGGACTTCATACTGAGAACTCTGGCAGCTATCATGGTGCCTGGCTCTGAGGAGTTATGTAGACAGACATAACTGATTTTAAGGCAAAGACTTAGAGTTCAGTTTTTTTTTTTTTTTTTAAGATTTTATTTATTTATTTGATAGAAACATAGCTAGAGAGGGAACACAAGCAGGGGGAGTGAGAAAGGGAGAAGCAGGCTTCCCGCCGAGCAGGGAGCCCAATGTGGGGCTTGATCCCAGGTCTCTGGGATCATGACCTGAGCCGAAGATAGTCGCTTAACCAACTGAGCCACTCAGGTACCCCAAGAGTTCAGTTCTTGAGAAAAGAACAATGAAAACCCCTTCTTTGGATTCCTGAATATCAAAACATTGATTTGTACTTACTTTGAAAATATTTATAATTTATTCATCATCAAGACTGTAATAAGTATTCATTGTAGATAAATTTAAAAATACACAAACATAAAAAGAAAAGAATAAAATATCTTAATTCTAGTACCTGGGTATGATGATGTTACTATCTCATTTAGGTAATTCTGCTTTAGACCTCACTTAGTGATAGATACACACACAAGGCAGATGTATACTTTTCAGCAACTCTTGTTTTGGGTACTGTATGAAATGTTTGTTTCTTTTAAAATAATTAGATAATGAGAGAAATGGTCTAATTGCCCACTTAGGACATGGCTCTTTGTCTAACTTAGTACCCTTCCTTCAGATCAGGAATCAGAAGCTGCGATTTTTTAAAAAGATTTTTATATTTATTTTAGAAAGAGCACAAGCAAGAGGGGCAGAGGCAGAGGGAGAGAGAGAATCTCAAGCAGGCTCAATGCTGAGCTCAGAGCCTGATGTGGGGCTTGATCACATGACTCTAAGATCGTGACCTGAGCTGAAATCAAGAGTTTGGTATCGAACTGACTACACCACCGAGATGCCTCAGGAACCCATATTTTTAACTACTTTATTCAATTAGAATTAAAAAAAAATTAACATCAGTGTTAAAATTTGAATCCTGGATGTTATATCCCTTCTGAGTCATGATGGTTAGCTATTTAAACAAAGATTCCTGCTTCTGGTGTCAGCACCTGCTTAGGCTTGGACTACATTTGTCAGTCTGTCTTTCATCTCAGATACAGTCGCCTATACGACTGGGTCTTACTGACAGAAGATAAGTGGAAATGATATGTGTTGCTTTTGATCTAATGCAATTGAGAAGTGAATTTGCTTTCCCTACAGTTACTGTCTGGACACTAGGGGATGGTGGAGCCATAGATGGAAGGTGTGTAGGTCCCTGAATTATTACACAAAGGAAAACTTTTGGCAGACTAATAACACTTGTGTTAGACTTATGTAAGTGAGAAATAAATTTCCATTGGATTAAGCCACTGAAATTAGCATTATCTTAATACACATCTTGAGCCTACATAGAATGTTCTTTCTTTATCCTCTTCTTTCACCTCAATGTCTCCCTTGTATATTGATCTTTATATTTTCCAGAGCTCTTAGCACACAGTACCTTGTACACAGAGGCACTTAATTAATGTTAATTACAATTAGACATGGTTCCTGTACCAATGTAAATCCTTGAAATGAGCTTGAAACAATTTCAAGGTAGCATTTGGAAAAATGCAATATTCTTATAATGTAGTATAGATTAAGTACAAGAAAACTTTTATTATAACTAGAAGAAGATTCATATAAAAATAAGCTCAAGTGGAAGATTTATTCTCTATTTCTAGAGGCACTTAAAATAGAAGATTGGGAAAGGTGGCATTTTGTGTGTGTGTGGCAGGCAGGTCTTAAATAAAATTGAGATTGCTTTCTCTTCTCTTTTCATTATCTTTCATTACTGACCCTTTTCTTACATTTACCCAAACTTTTTATGCCCTTTTAAATAGATGAGCACCAGAAAGCTCTCTTCAGTTAGCCCAAGTGCTCTTGACAACCATCTTCCCAAGGACCTATTCTTGCATTTGATAGGTAAACTAAAGTGGTGAATATTTCAGACATGGGGGAAGGCACTGTCATGCCTGGCCTACGTGGAGGTATTTTTTAGCTGATAGGCCTACTGGCTTCTCTCACATTACTCCAAGGAGGCATCTCCCTTCTGAATATGCAGATAGTGCACTCCCAGACATAAAAACTCCCATCTAACTCAATCATGCTTCAAATCTCTGAGTGGAGCTTCTGTCAGAATTAATCATAAATTTGAAACTGACCCTCAACAGAAGAAATTGTGTGTTCTAGTTTGGTTTCTTTCAGTAGCTTGTAGTTCTAATATTTGTATTTATTTTAGCACCTGGGTGGCTCAGTCAGTTAAGCAACTTCCTTTGGCTCAGGTCATGATCTCAAGGTTCTGGGATCAAGTCCTGCGTCGGGTTCCTTTCTTAGCAGCAAGTCCGCTTCTCCCTCTGCCCCTCCCTCCCATCACTTGATTTCTCTTTCTGTCTCTCTTGAATAAATAAATGTAATATTTAAAAAAATATCCAAAAGATTGCTGGATTGGATTGATAACACAAAGAGCATTGTAGAAAACGTAGTCAACTTCTGTAACTTCATACAGTATTTTATTGTATGATAATCATCTAAACAGCACTTTAAAATATTAGGTCCAGGATCATTTCAGAGCCTTTGATGCCCAATCAAGTTGTACAGAATGAAAGAAGCTTGGAAATAATGATTACTAATTATATATTATGTAAAAACAGTGAGTTTCCTTTGTCATTCTTTGCCTGTTTCATAGTTTTGCTAAGGTGAAGAAGTTCAGGGTATCACCACCAGGTGCATAGCTGAGGCCCAAGACACAAAGACAAAGGTTGGCTTGCAGAGAGCTCTGAGCAATTGCAAAGAATCAGAAAGACAATATTTCAAATAAAGTGTCTAATAGTTTTATAATAATTGACTTTCTAGGGGAATGACCGCATGTGTATATTTGCTTGCAGTATGTGAATCATGCCTTCTTCAACTCTGTTTTTCCAGTCTTTAGTAGCAAATTAGAAAATAGTAAAGACACTCTGCAAATGTCTGTTAAATAAAGAACTTGGATTCAGAAGTCTTGGGTTTAAGTCTTTGTGTACTGCTTATTGCTTATGTGCATTTTTTCATTTACTCATCCTTTTATTTTTCCTTTCATTCTACTGCCAGATATGGGGCACCTATCCTGTGTTAGATACTGTGCAAAATGGTGGGAATATAGAGATGAATGAAGTTAGTCTGCTCTCAGCATCTAAATGGAGAGGTAGGGGGCAGACAAAACTTAATGTCATTTGATAAAATTCATGAAGGAGCCATCACAGAAGGAGGCAACGTGTCTCTGGAGAAGGTAGGGGACGATCAACAATCAAAGATCGTTTCTTTTAGGAGAAGTGATGCTTGGACTGAGTTCTGTGATAGTATTTTCTATCTATTCATCAGAAACAGATCTTCTCTGTCTTTTATCTCCCTTAGAGGGATCTGTTGAAAGTACTTGATTATTTATCATCAGTTTATTATGTTTTACACTAGTTCAGAGAAGTGAAGTCTAAATATTATAGGCTTAGTGGCTTTGTAGTGTGGAGGGAGACAAAATTTAATAAATTAGAATCCAAAAGTAAAATATTCGAAGTTGGAATATTTAATAAGACTCTGATTTTCCTTTATCTCCAAGCTGAGATAATTATAACAGTATTTTGTAGAAATTCTACAAAGAACAATAGCGTTTTCTAAGTACCTTTGTTAGGTGCTGTGTATCAGATACAAATTTCTACTTAGGGTGATGCTTATTCATACTTACTGGCATCAAACGTTTTAATGTTAGCTCCAATAAATAGCACAAAACAAAAACAGTAACACAGAGAACTTCTAAAACCCGGATTAATGAGTCAATTAATTAGTTAGGAAAGAAAAAGAGTATTGAAGATAAATTCTCTTTTATCATAAAAAATGTGCCCAGAGCTTCAAATAATGAAGAGCAGACTACCTAACTTAGTTCTTTAAAAAAAAAAAAAGTGGTGGGGCGCCTGGGTGGCTCAGTTGGTTGAGCCACTGCCTTTAGCTCAGGTCATGATCCTGGAGTGCCAGGATTGAGACCTGCATTAGGCTCCCAGCTCCACAGGGAATCTGCTTCTTTCTCACTAACTCTCTCTCTCCCCCTCAAATAAATAAATAAAATAGTTTTTAAAAAGCGGTCAGTTAACTTGTAATGTATTCTGGATGATGATTATTTGTTGATATCCATTTTTACATAAAATATATAAAGAACATTAAGATTTTAAAACAGTCATAAATTTCAGTTGCATTTGGCATATTTGGGTCTTTGATAACAATTTTTTAATGATAAAATTATGTTTTTAATAAAAACTGGTATTGGCAATGATTTTCCATATACGGAAAGTAGGAGGTAGAATACTTGCTCTGCATTTTGTTCCTATTTTTCTATGTAACTACTGAATTGCTCATAGTCACTTAAAAATTGCTGGACTTCTTTAGTTCACTTGTAAATGCAGACATCTACATGCTTTTCCATTTTCAGCAGTATAATGAAGTTTAATTATATTTCTTTTTAAATATTCATTGAAATTTTTACAATTTCAAAGTAATAGGATTAACAATAACTTTCTTTGCTACTTCTCTGCAGTCAAAAGCTGATACCCACTATGCATGCTTTGAAATTTCTCACCTAAGGTTTTGAAATAGAAGCTGCTTAATGGAGGCTATACATTTCCATATAATAGTATAAGATAAACTTTTGATGAAGAGAAATGGATGCACATTAAAGTCTAGTAAAGGACTGGCTTCACTGCTTCATCTACAAACCTCATTGAACAAGAGTATTCTTCAACCCATGAATAATCATGTAGACCATTTATCTCAGCAATGCCACAGGGAAACAAAGAGTAAAGCAACAAAGCCTTTTAAAGTCTGGACCATCTGATAGGAACCACTAATCTGTTTACGACATATAGCTTCAGTGCAGATACATGTCCAGCAATGTTCCAGCACTATACTGCAGCTAATTTGCGGCAAAAATACAAAATTCCTGACTTTATTAATAGGTGAGTTTTTGAAGGTGAATGAGCAAAGCAATGCTTGGTAATTATACTTGGCAATGTGTAGTTATGCGGATTTTTTTCTTCACTTTGATTATTATAGACGGTAAAGTCTTATCCTGGGTTAACCTCTTCCCTAAAATGCAGCATACTTCTCTGAAACTTATCTTAACACTCTTTTTTTTTTTTAAGTTAATGCAAGCACATTTTAGTATTTGTCTACATGAGGCAGTTCAGAAAAGTGTATCTATTAAAAACCAGAACTTGTATTCTGCTTATTCATACCTTTGCATTGGTTCATTGGAATAGATAATCAAAAGTTTACTATAATCATGAGCATCATTCCAAAACAGGGTAGACAATATTGTATGTGGTTGACGAAGCCTAAGTCTATATAAGATGATACAATGGATTTCAGAAAAAAAAACTGAAAACTTCGCTAGAGTGTTTAGGAGATGATAGGAAAATTAAGTTCTATTTTATCAAGTCCAAAGTGCTAACTTGAATTCATTAATTAATGTTTTTTTAATCCATAATTTTCTGAGTATCTGCTATGTGAGGTGGATGTTATTTAGTCTATACAAAAGGAAAAATAATCTTTTATTCAAGAAACATCCAGTTCATTATCAGTTTTACAGGTTTAGATGGTATGCCCTAGGAAGAGGTTTTGTTAAAGAAATACAATAATAAGAAAAGGTAAAAATTGTTTTGGACTGGGCAGTTTTAGAAATACGAACTTTATTAAGGAAGTGGTGACAAAATAAAAAAGAAATAAGCACTTTTATCAGTGAGATACATAGAGCCAGATTAATACCATATAAAATTTCTATGAATAGGGTACTGCAAAAATAAAGTGTTGAAAAAGGCAGCTTAATTAATTTTTTATGTTTAAAGCTAAATAACCAGTTCTGATTTTTCTTGTTGAATTTATAAATCATATAGTAATATGACCCACTACTGACTAAGAAGCTCAGAATTTCATTTGTTTTGACTTCATGTAGACACAGAAAAACCATTGTAAAATAGGAAGATAAGAAACTAGTGTGATTTTTAAAATAGGTTGAAAGTATGGAACAGGGCTAAAAAAAACCCTCTTGCATAAAGGAGGGCAGCAAAAGCATTTTTTCTAATTTTATATGAAAATCTGAGGTGTCTTATTGGCTTTATCTGGGAGAATTTAAATCACTTCTGCAAAGTAACCTATTCATGTAAATTATGATCAAAAAGATTATAATATAGGCAGACTGATAATAAATGTTTTGGGAACTGCATAAAGTTCTATAAAATGAAAACTTCGCTTTTGGATGCAGGGATGATTCAGTATAACATCTGAAATGATGGTGATAAAACATGTTACTTCTTTTTCTGACTTTCTAGGGTTGATGGCTTGAATTTTCTTATCTGTGAAGGGTAGGTAAGCAAATTTGCTTGTGTTTTTAGTGCATGTGTAACTGGTATAGCGTATCTATACAGAAAAATATCTCTCTAGGCAGAGTTCCTATAATGGGCTCAGTGCCTGGTTTGCCTACTCTGAAGGCTTGCCTGGGTTTTGACAACATGGGTCAGGAAGGATCTCTTCATTGTAGTTCTCCATCTGTGGCTATATTCCAAGGGATGTTTGTAACTGAGAAGTTTATGGGGACAATGGAAAAGCCTAGTGGAGTATGCCTGAATCCTTACTATGGGATGAGAACAGAGCTTTTCCATTGCAATGTGAAGCCAAGCCCTCTTCCTAAGGAACCCTCAAGCCCCCAGCTTTTAACCAGTGTATTTAAATCTGTTTCTGATTATTTTTTTTCTAGCACTGGCCAGATGTTCTGAATTTTTCCTGTGTTCCATGAAGTTTCTGATACGTGTTACTCTGAACCAAGTTGTCAATTCCTTGTAGGCCTTTGTGGAAGTGGTGAAAAATGATCAGTTACTGATATGTAATCACTCACATGTTCTTCCCTCCCTCCCTCCCTCCCTTCCTTCTTTTCTTCCTTCCTTCCTCTCTCTCCCCTCTCTTTCTTTCTGTTTAAAAATGTTTTATTTCATATTTTACAAAAAATTTAGAAGACTCAAAGTAAATATAGTCAATAATATTATGATAACATTTTACGGTCACATGATAACTACATTTAGCATGGTGAGCATGCATACTGTATAGAATTACTATGTTGTGTACCTGAAACTAATACAACATTGCATGTCAGCTATATTTCAATAATAAAAATTTTTTACAAAGACTCAGATAGGAAGACAGCTTTCAGTCACAAGTGAACGAGACAGTAGTAATTTAAACTCAGTATACACTTTGTTATGAGTTATTTATACAATGTTATGTATAAATAATTTTATGTAGGCCAGGTTTGTTTTTTTTTAAATTAGATATGCATATTGAAGACACTTGTGATTAAATTTTAAGATTGGTAAAGCCAATTTCAAGGTACTTATATTTCGAATATAGATTCACCAGTATAGATAGGTTAACTAACAAAATAATAATCCTCAAAGATCCTCTCTTTGTCCCATGCTCACACATTGATAATGTGAGTCTATTTGCTAATTTCCTTTCTTGTAGTTATTTTTCAAATTACAGTAGTTAAGCATTGAGTTCCCTGTGCATTTCACCTATTTCCTTTATTTCAGTCTTCCCGTTTGCCATTCTCTTTTTTCTGGAAAAAAACAGTGCAATGATTTCTATTGCCACAACTGTAATAACAACAATAATGCTAATAACTCTTAGATCCTGTATTGAAAATTCAGGTACTTTTTTTTTTTTTAAGATTTTATGTATTTATTTGACAGAGAGATTGAGAGAGAGAGCACAAGTAGACAGAGCAGCAGGCAGAGGGAGAGGGAGAAGCAGGCTCTCCACTGAGTGGGGAGCTAGATGTGGGGCTCGATCCCAGGACCCCGGGATCATAACCTGAGCCAAAGGCAGTTGCTTAACTGAGTCAGCCACCCAGGTGCCCCTCAGGTACTTTTTCATTAACATAGTAAATTAGAGTTTGACCAGGATCCAGATTTCTCACTGTTTACTTTAAATACCTTGTCTCTATATGCGATGTTTATAAGGAAGCATTTTCTAAAATTTTCTATTAATGACTAGTGGCCTTTGTTCTTTGTTAGAGGACTATTTTTCAAACATTTTTAATTGTGATTCACACTAAGAAACACATTTTACACTGTGATCCATTACAAAAATATATGTACATATATTAATGAAAAGAAAATGAGTTCATGAGATAGTATTTTTATCATTATGTTATACAGGGCACTTACTTATTTTTCTATTCTAGTCTCATCTATTTTATTAAGCAATGTAGTTTGGAACCACACAATTGATTTTCTGATCTGCTAATAGATCAGAAACCTCAACTGATAAGCAATTGCTTAGGAATGCATCCTTGCCTTTTCTCTGCTCTCTGCTCCTGAGCTCTCTGCTCTCCCACCTGTTTTTGTGTCAACACTATGCTGTTTGGGGTTCATCCCTTTTGGCAGGAGAATAACTTCCAGAGCTGCATCTGTGTTGGACATTTTTCATTCTTGGTTGGAACCACAGACACCATGACCTCTGCTTTAACATTTTCCAAGTATCCCTCCTGGGAAATGGCTACAATATTCTCTCAGAGTTCACGTTGAACAGTTTCATCCCATTCATTGTTGTATGGGCTCTACATGAATTCTGTGACATGTTTTCCCATTTTTTGTCTGTGGTCCTGCTATACTCATGTTGAGTCAGGGATGTGCATAGGGCAAAGTGGGCATTATGTGCCCTAAATTCCATTCTGACTTTTTAATCTATAAGCCATGATAGATAATGCCAGGGAGAATTTTTTCCCCTTCTCAGGTTTATTGAGACATTATTGATATATAACATATGTAAGTTATATGTTATATAACAACATAATTACTTGATGTGCATATATATATAATAATAAAATGATTACAACAATAAGTTTAGTTAACACCACCATCACCTCACATAATTATCTCATTGTGGTGATGACGTTTAAGATTTACTTTTTGAATGACTTTTAAATATATAATGCAGTATTGTTAATTATGATCATCAAGCTCTACTTTAGATCCTAAGAACTTATTAATCTTATAGCTGGAAATTTGTACTCTTTGATGAACATCTCCCCCATTTCCCCCACCTCCAGCCTATGGCAACTATTATTTGACTCTGTTTCTAGGAGTTTGGTCTTTTTAGAGTCTGTATGTGAGTGAGATCATACAGTATTTATTTTTCTGTGGGTAATGCTGCAGTGAACAACGGGGCATAGATATTTCTTTGAGACAGTGATTTCATTTTTTTCAGATGTATACCCAGGATGGGGTTGCTAGATCATATGGTAGTTTTATATTTAATTTTTTGAAGAATATCCATGCTACCTTCAATTAGTGGCTATGCAAGTTTACATTCCAAAGTACACAAGGGTTCCTTTTCTCTACATCCTTGACAATACTTGTTTTATCACTTATCTTTTGATAATAGCCATTCAAACAGATGTGAGGTGATACCTCGTTGTGGTTTTTATTTTCACTTCCCTGATTAAGAATGCTGTTGAGTAACTTTCCATGTACCTATTGGCCATTTGTATGTCTTCCTTGGAAAAATGTCTGTTTAAGTCCTCTACTCATTTTTATTTTTATTTTTTAAGTTTATTATTTTTAAATTTATTTTAGAGAGAGAGTGTGTGAGTGGAGGTGTGGAGGGGCAGAGAGAAAGGGGGAGAGAGAATCTTAAGCTGTTCCGTGCTCAGCGTGGAACCTGATGGGTCCTTAGTCTCATGACCCTGAGGTCATGACCTGAGCCAAAATCGAGTTAGATGCTTAACCAACTGAGAGACTGGGTGCTCCTACTTCCTACTCATTTTTAAATTGGATTGTTTGCTTTTTGTTATTGAGTTGTGTGAATCTTTTATCTTTCTTTTTTTTTTTTGAGTTATATGAATATCTTATATATTTTGGGTATTAACTGCTTCTCAGATATATGGTTTGCAAATATTTTCTACTTTTCTATATGTTGTCTTTTCATTTTGTTGATTATTTTGTTTGCTATGCAGAAACTTTTTAGTTTGCTATAGTCACACTTAGCTTTTGCGTTTGTTGCTTGTGTTCTTGATGCTATATCCAAAAAACAAAACAAAACAAAACAAAACATTGCCAAGATGAATGTCAAGGAGCTTTTTCCCTGTGATTTTGAGCTTTTTATGTTTTGTTTTGTTTCTTTCTTAGTAGTTTCACAATTTGGGGTCTTCCATTTAAGTCTGTAATCTATTTTGAGTTAATTTCTGTGAGTGATGTGAGATAGGAGTTCAATTTCATTCTTTTGCATGTGGATGTTTCCTTTTCCCAATGCCATTTCTTGAAGTGACTCTTATTTTCCCATGAGTATTCTTGGCTACAAAATACCAGTTGACTGTGTATGCATAGGCTGTTTTTCCAGATTCTTTATTCTTTCTACTGGTCTGTGTGCTTGTTTTTATGCAATACTTTCCTATTTTGATTACTATAGCTTTATAGTAATAGAGTTTGAAATCAGGAAGTGTGATACCTCCAGCTTGTTTCTTCTTTCTCAGGATTTCTTTGGTTATTCAGGGCTTTTTTTGTGGTGCAACACAAATTTTAAGATTGTTTTTTCTGTTTCTGTGAAAATGTCATTAGAATCTTGATAGAGATTACATTATGTCTGTAGATCACTTTAGGTAGTATGGTCATGGTAATAATATTAATTCTTCTGATCCATGGACATGGGATATTTTTCTGTTCATTTGTGTCCTCCTCAATGTCTTTTTTTTTTTTTAAAGATTTTATTTATTTATTTGACAGAGAGAAACACAGCTAGAGAGGGAACACAAGCAGAGGGACTGAAATAGGGGGAAGCAGGCTTCCCGCTGAGCAGGAAGCCTGATGTGGGGCTTAATCTTGGGTCGCCAGGATCATGACCTGAGCCAAAAGCAGTCACTTAACCAACTGAGCCACCCAGGTACCCCCTCAATGTCTTTTATTAAGCCCTTATAATTTTTTGTATACAGATCTTTTGCCTCCTTAGTTAAATATATTCTTAGGTATTTTATTATTTTTGATGCTATTGTGAATAGGGTTGTTTTCTTTATTTCTTTTTCAAATAGTTGTTAGTATATAGAAATTCAGTTGATATTTATTTATCTATCTATCTATCTATCTATCTATCTATCTGAGAGAAACAGCTAGAGAGGGAACACAAGCAGGGTAAGTGAAAGAGGGAGAAGCAAGCTTCCCACCAAGCAGGGAGCCTAATGTGGGCTCTATGCCAGGATGCCAGGATCATGACCTGAGCTGAAGGCAGTGGCTTAATGACTGAACCACCCAGGTGCTCCTCAGTTGATTTTTGTATGTTGATTTTATATCCTGCAACTTTACTAAATTTGTTTATTCTAACAATTTTTTGGTCAGGTCTTCAGGATTTTCTCTATATAAGGTTATATCCCCTGCAAACAGATACAGTTGTACATCTTCCTTTCCATTTCAGATGCCTTTTACTTCCTTTTCTTGTCTTATTGCTCTGGCTGGTAGTTCCAGTACTATGTGAATAGAAGTCATGAGTGTGGAGTGTTCCTGTCCTTAGTGGGAAAGGTTTTCACCTTTTGCTTTTGAGTATTGTGTTAGTTTTGACTTTGTCATGTATGACTTCTGTTTATCTGAGGTATGTTTCTTCTAAATCCAATTTTGAGAGCCTTTAACCATAAAATGGTTGTTAAATTTTGTCAAATGCTTTTTCTGCATCTACTGATTGACCATATGATTTTTATCTATTATTCTATTAATATAGTTTATCACATCTATTGATTTACATATGTTGACCCATCCTTACATCCCAGGGTAAATCCCACTTGATCATAGCATAGATCCTTTTAACATATTATTGAGTTCAGTTTGTTAGTATTTTGTTGAGATTTATATTCATCAGTGTAATTGGCCTGTAGTTTCCTTTCTTACATTGACATTATCTGGCTTTGATATCAGGGTAATGCTGGTCTTGTAGGGTAAATTTAGGAGAATTACCTCCTTTTAAATTTTTTTTAAGAGGCTGAGAAGAACTGGCATTAATTCTTTAAATGTTTAGTAGAAGTCACCAATGGAACCACTTGGTTCTGGCTTTTCTTGTAAGGTTTTTGATTACTGTTTCAATCTTCTTGTCATTGCTGTGTTCAGTTTTCGATGCCTTCATAATTCGGTCTTGGTAAGTTTTATGTTTCTAGGAATTTATTTCTTCTAAGTTATCCAGTTAGTTTGCATATGATTGCTCATAGTTTTTATGATTTTTTATATTATTATTGAATCAGTTTTAATGTCTCCTCTTTCATTTCTAATTTTATTTATTTGAATCTTCTTTTTTCTCAATCTAGCTAAAGGTTCATTAATTTTGTTTATCTTCTCAAAAAAACAACTTTTAATTTTATTGATTTTTCCTGTTTTTTTTCTGGTCTCTGTTTTGTTTATTTCTAGTCCGATAATTATTTTCTATCTTAGCTAACTTTGGACTTGGTTTGCTCTTTGTTTTCTGGTTCCTTCGGGTATAATGTTAAATTACTTCTTTCTCATCTGTATTTTTTCTTAATTTAAGTATTTATTGCTATAAACTTCCCTCTTTTTAAAAAAGATTTTATTTATTCATTTCAGAGAGAGAGAGAGAAAGAGTGTGTACAGGAGCAGGGGGGAAGGGTAGAGGGAGAAGCAGATTTGCCACTGAGCAGGGACCCCAATGTGGGGTCTGATCCTAGGGCAGACTCTTAATTGACTGAACCACCCAGGCACTCCTGAACTTCCCTCTTTTTTTTTTTTTTTTTTTAAAGATTTTATTTATTTGACAGAGAGAAACGCAGCCAAAGAGGAAACACAAGCAGGGGGAGTGAGAGAGGGAGAAGCAGGCCTCCCGCCGAGCAGGGAGCCCTATGTGGGACTTGATCCCCGATCTCCGGGATCATGACCTGAACTGAAGGCAGTCGCTTAACCAACTGAGCCACCCAGGCGCCCCTGAACTTCCCTCTTAAAACTGCTTTTGTCAGCATCCCATAAATTTTGGCATCTTGTTTCTTATTTTCATTTGTTTTACTATATTTTAAAAAAGAGTCTAAGATTTTTAAAATTCTATTTTAATTATAGTACAGTTAACATACAGTGTTATATATATTAGTTTTAGGTGTACAGTATAGGGATTCAATAATTCCATGCAACACCATGTGCTTATCAGGACAAGTGCACTCCTTAATCCCCATCACCTATTTAGCCCATCCCCCCATGCCTCTGCCGTCTGGTAACCATCAGTTTGTACTTTATAGTTGAGTCTGTTTCTTGATTTGTCTCTCCCTTCTTCTCTCTTTCTCTCTCTCTTTTTTACCCTTTGCTCATTTGTTATGTTTCTTAAATTCCACATGTGAGTGAGATCATATGGTATTTGTCTTTTTCTGACTTATTTTACTTAGTATTATGCTCTTTAGCTCTACCCATGTTTTTACAAATGGCAAGATTTCAGTTTTTTTATCACTGAAAAATATTCCAGTGTGTGTGCATGTATGTGTGCGTGTGTGTGCGTGTGTGTGTGTGTGTGTATACCACTTTTGCTGTATCCATTCATCAGTCACATCAATCAATGAACATTTGGGCTGCTTCCATATTTTGGCTCTTATAAATAATGCTGCTATAAACATAGGCATACATATATCCCTTTGAATTAGTGCTTTTGTGTTCTTTGAATAAATATCCAGTAGTATGATTGCTGGGTCATATGACAGTTTTATTTTTAACTTTTTGAGGAACCTTCATACTGTTTTACACAGTGGCTGCACCAGTTTCCCTTCCCACCAACACTGCACAAGGGTTCCTTTTTCTCCACATCCTTGTGAACACTTGTTTCCTGTGTTGTTGATTTTAGCCAGTCTGACACGTGTGAGTTGATACCTCCTGGTAGTTTTGATTTGCATTTCTCTGATGATGAGTGATGTATTGAGTATCTTTTCATGTGTCTGTTTTAATATATTTTTTAAAATTCTTTTAAAAAATTTATTTGACCCATTGGTCATTCAGGAACCTGTTTAACCTCTACGTGTTTGTGAGTTTTCCAGTTTTCGTCTTGTAATTCTTGTAGTTGATTTCCTACCACTGTTGTTGGAAAAGATACTTGGCATGACTTGTCTTTTTATGCATGTTAAGGCCTATTTTCTGACCTAGTAAGTTATCTATTCTGGAGAATATTCCATGTGTACTTGTGAAGAATGTGTATTCTGTTTCTGTTGGGTAGAATGTTCTGAACATGTATATTAAGTCAGTTTGGTTTAAGGTATAGTTCATGTCCAATATTTTCTTACTAGTTTACTGTCTGGGTGATCTGTCTGTTGTTGAAAGTAGGCACTAAAGTCTTCTACTACTATTGTATATTGTTTATTTCTGTGTCCAGATTTGTTAGTATTTACTTGATATATTTAGGTGCTTTGAAGTTGGGTGCATATATATTTACTATTGTCATATCCTTTTGACAGATTGACCCATTTGACATTATATAATAATGTTCTTTTTTTTTCTTGTTATAGTTATATAGTTTCTATTTTGTCTCATATAAATATAGCTACTTGTATTCTCTTTTGGTTTCCTGTAGAAGTTAGCCTGGCTCACCTGGAGCCTAAGTTTTTTGTTTTTGTTTTTTTTTTTTCTTCCCTGAAGGCTGATTGAGAACCTGGAGCTACAGGAGCTGGCCCACTCTGTAAGAACTAGCTGGAATTGAGATTCATGGGATTCATGTAGCCGGGGTTCTGAAGAGCCTGCCAAGAGTCTGGTGCCATGGAACCTGCCAGCACCAAAGTGGGCAAGGGGCTTAGGTTTGGATGATCCTACTGAAAGACCAGAGTCTGGGAGTTGGCTAGCAATGGGATGGACTGGGAGCCTGGTCTGTAGGAACTTCCCAGGGAAATGGGATCTGGGAGGTGCTGGGATGGGTCAGCGGTTTGGGTTCTTGGGATCCTGCTGGGAGTCTGGTACTCTGGAAGCCAACTGGGCCCATAGTAGCCACATAGGATTGCTAGAGCCAGCGGGTATACATTTCTTAAAACTAACAGTCCATTTAGAGTTCCCTATTTAGCTCATAATGATTCTGATATCTTCCAATCCATAATAATGGCTCCTTATATCCACTATGAACATGAAGATACACCTCCTCTCCTGCTGCTCTCATCTCTACCATTCACATGGTAGGCATCTGATCCAACATGGGAATTGCATAAACATTTAGGATTGGTGCTGTGAGTAAGGAAAGAGAAGTTGGAGAGACCACAAAAAGGTCAGTGTAGTGAGCATATAAATTATGGAGAATAAGTGTCAGGCAAAGTTGGGGAGAGAAGCAAGAGTAAACAGTGCAATAACAGGCTTTGTTAACAATTTTTGTCTTTATTCACAATGATGGAAAGCCATTGAGAGTTTTAAGAGGATGAGGCTGGAGTGGAGAGGGTGATGTCACCAGTTTAGCATGATGAAAGGTCAGTTGGGCTATAGTGTGCAAACTATAGGAGGAGGCCAGATTATATGGTAGTAGATCATCCAGAAGGTGATTTCAGTAGTCCAGGCAAGTTGTGATAACACTTAGATTTAGGGAAGTGGTGGTGAAAATAGGAAGAAATGGATATATTGGCAGATTAAAAAAAAAAATCACTGTCATCATTATCATAAATTTCCCTGAGTTCCTTGAACTCTTTTTCATTTTGGGTTTTTTTTTTTTTTTCTCTTTTCTTTTTTCTTTGCTTTGCTTTATTTTGCTTTCTTTCTGTCTCTCTTTCTCTCTGTCTTACTTTTCTTTCTTGGCTTGTAATGCTTAGGGTGGGAAAATTCTCCCCAAATAAGACTTTGTTTAGATTTAGTCCAATAACTGTAACTAAGACAACTGAAGTAGATATTTAATCTATAATATAAAAGCTGAGCCTCATTTTGCCATAAAGATGATTAACTTACCTTTATATTTATATTTAGCAGACTAGAGTCAGACAGGGAAGAAAAAAAGAATTTATTTAGAAAGATTTTTATTTATTTATTTGAGAGAGAGTCAGCATAAACAAGGGGAGGGGAAGAAGGCGAGGGAGAAACAGACTCCCCGCAGAACAGAGAGCCTGATTGAGGGCTCAATCCCAGGACCCTGAGATCATGACCAGAGCCAAAGGCAGATGCTTAACCAGCTGATCTCACCAGGTGCCCCAATAATTTATTTGGCTAGGAGTGAAGTCATTTAGAGACAGGAGGAGCAATATGTTAATAAAAAGATAAATCCAAGAATAAATAGCTTTTTAAAAATTGAAGATTGACTTGATAGTCTTTGATCAGTTATGTGTGACTCTTCCTAAATAATGTAAGATATTCAGATACTTATTTATCTGCTCTCTGGCATTGGTGTTTGTATTATCAATAGAATAAAACCATATAAAAATAAGTATATGCTATATATAAACATTTATTGGAATGATTATTGTTAGGTGGGTTTTGAGATAGAGTTGTCTGTTCTGATGCTTATTCTCACTTTCAAAATAAAAAGAAAGAAATTTAATTTCCTTAGTGGAAGGAAGACTTTCTGGAAAAAAAAAATCACCCAAGTTAAAGAGTGGCTTAACTGGTGGATCTTTGTACCTTTCATTGCCCAAACTTTAGTGATTTTTTTTGTTTGTTTTTTATTAATAGAGATGATTGAATTTGTTACATATCTTTATTGGCATTTAATCCATTCTATCAAAATACTCTAAAAATTACATTTCACCTGGTAGTGGACATTAAAAAAGTTAATTTTCTTGAGCAACAAAAACTCAGAGCCTAATTTCATCCTATCTCTATGTTTAACTCATCACTTCACAAGAAATTACATCTTCGGAAATTGCCAGAAACTATTTTTGGAAAGAACAATATATTCACTGTGGTAAAAAGAAAAATGAATAGATGAAACTTCTATAGAAACTACAGACTTCTTAAAATTTTATTTAATTAGATTCTCCCTCGTGTCCCATACTCATTTTCTATTCTAATGAAGAAATTTTAGACTTTTTTCACATTTAACTTGGAAAACAAAATAGAACTTTCTTGATAACAGTCATACTAAAATTATTTTTCCTTGGTTTCTTTCTATATAATGCTAAACTTATTTTTTTAAAGATTTTATTTATTTATTGACAGAGAGAAATCACAAGTAGGTAGAGAAGCAGGCAGAGAGAGAGGAAGAAGCAGGTTCCCTGCCGAGCAGAGAGCCCGATGCGGGCCTTGATCTCAGGACCCTGAGATCATGACCTGAGCTGAAGGCAGAGGCTTTAACCCACTGAGCCACCCAGGCACCCTGAACTTACATTTTTTAAAGAATAATTGCAATATCTACACTTTAAACGTATTTTTTTAGCCTAACATCTATTTAGTAGTAGTCAGAGTGTGCCAAATTGATAATATCAGGAAATTGCCTGTGTCCTGCAGAGTAAACTTTTTAGACATTCAATAGTGAACTTCATTTTAATGGGAGAGGTAATCATGTTAACAGTGATGGTTATCCTAGAGAATAAATGATCATTGCTAGACCTACAGGCATGCATAGGATATGATGGAAGCAGAGAGAAGGAAAACAAATCTAGATTGATGGCTGTGTATGTGGAGCATGGGCTGACAAAACCGTACTGGAGGAGTTCATGCCTGACCTGAAGGCTGAAGGATGTGGGGAATCCAGACAGAAGGTGTAGGAGGTAGGAAGGGACTTGTGTCATTGGCCAGTGACTCGTACAAAGAGCACGGCATGGAAGACCGAGAGATGGCATTGAAGAGGCAGCAGCGACTAGATTATGGCAGGCCTTCCATGCCACACTAAGAGATTAGAACCTTACCTTGAACAATTTAGGTGGTTGGTTGAAATGACTAAATTCTGTAGTTTAGAGATGCATGTTTATACTGCAGGAATCATGATGATCATCATTATAACAGGGACCTTTCTGCTGAGTACTTGCTGTGCCCCACTGTCGCAAGCCACCTGCATGGTCATTTCCCTCTGCAAGGCACAGAACACCGACCCTCCCACAAAGTGTGAGGAGTTTGTGTGGGACAGTAGTTTCTCCACCCTGCTTGTTTGCCATTCTTTGTACAGAATGCTTGATATTTAAAAAAATCATGTCTGGTATATAGCAAAATGCTTTTGTTTCTACTTACCGTCATTAAAAATATCTTAATCTTAGATATCCTGTTATAGAATAGAAACAATTTTGTAGTAAGATTCATTAAAATAGTTGTAGTTTTTGTATAAGTAACTAGTTAATAGTCCCCCGACTGTTGCTAAATCATTAGATGCCTGTTTTGCAGGAAGACATTGCATTAAAGGGACATAGCTAAAACTTTGTACACAATTCATCTAAGCCTTTCAATTGCCTTCTTGTTTGTAAGACCTGCTTAAAAAACACCTTATCATTAGTCTACCTTTTATCGCCTAGGCACCAAATGTAAAAAACTGTAAAAAACCTTACTGAATAACATGTCCTTTGTTTGGTTAAAGGAGTTAACACTCTAAATTGTAGTTAGGTGCACCTGCAAAAACATGTTCTACTGATTAGAGCGCTGTTTCACAAAAGCACTATGTTTCTCTAAAAAAGACACTGTGTAATCAAAAATCATTCCCTGTAAAAAAAATTTTTCCTTCATGAGAATCTTTAACTTGTTGCCTATAAATAAAGACACTGAGAGCCAGCAAGGCAGAGATGCCTGGCAGGTGATCAGAAAAGTGTCTTTGGGGCTCTCTCATTCTGTATCACCAACGCCGTCCTCTCCTTCTGGGACTGGCTGTTGCTGGGGCTGGCTCCCAGCACCTCAGACATTGTTATTTTATAACCTAGAACATAGGCTCTGAATGTTTAAACTACTTGTCTGGAGGTATATAAATTGGAAGTGGCTAAACTTGGATGTAGATCTAGACATAGCTGACTGTAATTCAGTCTCCTTAAACACTATGCAATTGGCCTTCCACAAATCCTAAATTTAAAGGGGTCAAAAAAAATTTTCATAGACTTTTGAGCATTTCTCTCATTTTATGTTAGCAATTACATGCATCTGTTAAGTCCATTTTTCAGAGGTAAGCTTGAGAATATCATGGAAAATCCGAAGTTTATTGACAAGTTGAAAGCCAATTTGATGACATACTGTCAGCTTGGAAGGAGACAAACCAAGTGCCTGGGGACAGAGAGACCTGTGGTGGACCCAAGAACCAATTCAATTTTTGTGTGGGACA
Organism: Spilogale gracilis; assembly: GCA_004023965.1. NCBI lineage: Eukaryota > Metazoa > Chordata > Mammalia > Carnivora > Mephitidae > Spilogale > Spilogale gracilis. The sequence continues at coordinate 71,647 of PITA01006072.1, read as the reverse complement.
TTGAGGGGAGGAAAGAACTTAAGTTTTTTGATCCTCCTTTTTATGATTGGTGACATAGACATAATAATAGTTACCTTCTAGGGTTGTTATGTAGATTAAAAGAGGTTATGTCTATAACCCCTCCCCCCCACCATTTAGTGCTTGAATAGGTTATTATTACCTCTGACCCATGGATTTTGACTTGGAAATATGGGACACCTTGGGAAAAGTGCCTCAAGTATATTTGGGCAATATACAGGTGCGATAGCAGTTGAATTTGTTTAAGAACAATGATAATTAGGGGTGCCTGGGTGGCTCAGTTGGTGAAGCGACTGCCTTCGGCTCAGGTCATGATCCTGGAGACCCCGGATCGAGCCCCACATCGGGCTCCCTGCTCGGTGGGCAGCCTGCTTTCTCCCTCTTTCACTCCCTCTGCTTATGTTCCCTCTCTGGCTGTGTTTCTCTCTGGAAAATAAATAAAATCTAAAAAAAAAAAAAAAAGAACAATGATAATTAATGTTGAAAACTTCAGAAGGCATAATACTTATATATACACAATCTTGTATTACAAAATGGTACAAAAATCATTGACACCTGAGTTATTTTATATTGTGATATGTTTATAAGGATTAAAATATTTATCATTTTGAGGCATAGAAAAAAATCCCATGAGAGAGATTATCTATTGAAGACTGAAAGAATAAAATAAAGAGATGCCATATAAAGTAGTTATAATACTTTATATATAATATAATATATATAATATAAAACCGGTAGAACCAAGAGGAAGAGAATAGCAAGGTGTAGAGTTTTGAGTGCTTAAATATGGGTTAACACTGTGGTAGTAGAGATGATGGAAAAAAACTCCAGACAAGAACACGACTCTAATAGTCTATGCAGTTAATGTGCAATTCCTATATTGATGCCATACTTTTAATTTTATTGCAAGGAATATTGCTTAATTGATATAAACCATGAACTGGGGCTAGAAAGTATTTTATGAGGCATGCACTTCCTTTGGGTTGCTATTTCTTGTAGGGACATTTGGTCATACTGCTTTAAATAAAATTATGGCTCTGGAAGATAGAATTGGTATATTTAGATCAATCAGTGCTTTTTTCCCAAGCACGATGCTGTAATTGCTTTATGGGGAACCAAAGGAAGCCAGATGGAAAGAGGAAGCGGGCAGATGAATCATCACATGGACAGACTGTGAACATGGCCAAAGGTCCTATGTGACCAAGAGGATGGGCTTGTGAGTTGAAGGCTCACAACCCAGATTGCCTCTAAGGGGTAATCATTCAGCCTGAGGGAGAATGCTCATTACTTGTGGGCACAAATATTAAACTGCAAACAGCTACTGGTTCCTTTAGCACAAACTGGAAATTAAACCTGTATTTGTAGGTTTTAAAGAAAACATTAAATATGATTTTTGGTTATCAAAATGACAAATCAGAGTTTTCCATTATGTGCCAATTTTTATGGATGAATCGCTTTATCCCTGTTATACTCTCGTTCTCTGAACACAGTTGTTATATAACTCAACCATGTGGAAATTAATCATTTACTTCACTATAGCCCATCATGTGTTGCTTCTTAAGTCATTTTTGGTTTAGATTAATATTCAAGAAGCACTGATTGATTGTCATGTTTGCTTTCCTTGCTTTGCCAAATCTATCGTAGCTCTCCAATACAAGAGCTAGGTCTTACTGCTCTTTGAGACTCCAAATTTCCTAGCCCTGTGCCCTGCTGTGCTATTAATGGTGGCTGGTTAGTTGAAAATTAGGGTGGTTGTCCTTAAAGCTGCAACTCAAACACAAGCAAGCAAAACATTCCGAACAAGTCAAATTCTGAATTATTCAATACTTGATAAAAGAGCATGTAAATTCTCAGAAACATTTTTTGATTAGACAGTGGTATTTTAATTGAATAGTTACTCTATTGAATAAACACAGTGTATAAAAAAATAAACCAGAAACCAGATTTGAGTGTATACTGTTTCTGTGGACTTGGCTGATTAGGAAGGCTTTATTGTTTTAGTTTTGTTTCTTTAATAGCTTTTGTTCTTTAGAGCAGTTTAGGTTTACAGCAAAATTAATGTGAAGGATATAATGATATCCTTTATACCTCCTGTCCCCCCACACACATAGCATCCCCTTATCAACAGCCCCCACAAGAGTGGCACAATTTTTACAATTGATAAATGTACATTGACACATCATTATCATCTAGATAGAGTTCATTCTTGGTGTTGTATATTCTGTGGGTTTGGACAAATTTATAATGACAAATATCCATCATTATAGAATTATACAGGGTACTTTCACTGCCCTAAAAATCTGCTTATTCATCTTTTCCTTCACCTAGCCCTTGGCAGCTGCCAGTCTTTTTACTCTGTTCAGAATGTCATATAGTTGGAATCATGCAGAATGTAGCCTTTTCAGGTTGGCTTCTTTACTTAGTAGTATGTATTTAAGTTTCCTCCATGTCTTTTCATGGCTTGATAGCTCATTTCACTTTTGCACTGAATAATTCTATTGTCTGCATATACTACAGTTCATATTTATCCATTCACCTAATGAAGGACATTTTGATTACTTCCAAGTTGGCAATTGTGAATAGGCTGCTATAAACATCCAGTGCAGGTTTGGTGTGGACATAAGTTTTCAGCTCCTTTGGGTAGATACCAAGGAGTGAGATTGCTGGTTCATATGTTGAGTATGTTTAGTTTTATAAGAAATCGCAAATCTGCCTTCCAAAGTGGCTGTACCATTTTGCCTTCCCATAAGCAATGAATGAGAGTCCCTGTTGTTCCATAGCCTCACCAGCATTTGGTGTTATCAGTGTTCTGGATTTTGGCCATTCTAATGAGGTGTGTAGTGGTGCTCATTATTGTTTTAATTTGCATTTCTCTGATGACATTTGATAGAGAGTGTCTTTTCATATGCGTATCTGCCATCTGTATAACTTCTTTGGTGAGGAGCATCTTTTCATATGCTTATTTGCCATCTGTGTATCTTTGGTGAGGTGTCTGTTAAGGTTTTTGGCTCATCTTTTAATCTGGTTTGTTTTTTTACTGTTGAGGTAGTTTTTGTTTTTGTTTTTGTTTTTGTTTTTACTATTGAGTTTTAAGAGTTCCTTGTGTATTTTGGGTAGCAGTCCTTTATCTGCGTTTGTCTTTTGCAAATATTTTTCCCAGTCTGTGGCTTGTCTTCTAATTCTCTTGACATTCTCTTTCATAGAGCAGAAGTTTTTAATATTAATGAAGTCTAACTTATTATTTTTTTCATAGATTGTGTCTTTGGTATTGTATCTGAAAAGTTATCACCGTACCCAAGGTCATCTAGATTTTCTCCTGTGTTATCTTCAGGAATGTTATATTTTTACATTTTACATTTAGGTCTGTGTTTCATTTTGAATTAATTTTTGTGAAGGGTGCTTCATTTTTCTACATGTGGCTGTCCAGTTGTTCTAGCATCGTTTGTTAAAAAGACTCTTTCCTGATTGCTTTGTATTATTCCTTTGTCAAAGATCAGTTGACTGTATTTTTGTGGGTCACTTACACTTAAAGGGTGAGATACCAGAATTCTGAATTAACTGTTACAGTTTATATTTATTTATCATTGTCTTAACCGCAAATGTTACGTGAAAGGCACTGTAATGAGACTTCAGATTGTTCCAAAACAGGATTCTTGTTCTCACGCAGTATAAGGTATCCTTTAAGACAATCCTTTCTGGGCTTCTCTTCTTTAATTAATCGTTATTGAACTGTCTCCAGTGATTGAACAAGTTTTTGATCTTTTGATTGAAAGAATTTAACTAAAATAACATGTTATTGGTTCCATGTACTGGAGTGGTGTTCTAGAGAAGGAGGTGTTACAGTGTTAGAGATCGAGAGAGTACCATACGCTTACTTTAAACTGTGAAAACTTAATACTGCAGAGTGACATCTTGAAGTTAAAGTCAAATACTCACTCTAAGGGGAAATGAATTCTGTAGGAAGATAACCCCCCCCCCCACTACCACCTTTGGAACAAAAGATCATTTCTGCCTTTCTCTAGGGCTCATAGTCAATCAGAGAAAGGCAATTATCATATTATCTCTCTGATATGAAGAATTTGAGAGGCAGGGCAGGGGGCCGTAGAGGGTAGGGAGGGAAAAAAATGAAACAAGATGAGATGGGGTAAACCTTAAGAAACTCTTAATCTCAGGAAACTGAGGGTTGCTAGGGGGTGGGGTGCAGGGATAGGGTGGCTGTGTTATGGAAAAAATAAAAATTAATAAAAGTAGAAAAAACACTGTCATTCATAAATAAATAAATAAATAAAAATACAAAAAAAATGGCTTAGAGGCCCTGGAACATTAGTACCTTCTAACCATTGTTACTGATTGGAGGGGAGCAATGACACATGATCGAAGTAGCATCTTTCCCTCAGCACTGCTGGGTCTTGTACCACAGCCTCTTAGTTGGTCCCTCTGCCTCTCTTCTGAAAACACTCAAATCTGTTCTCTGTTTATCAGCTAGAGTGCTCTTCCTAAGGGGATAAGTAATGCTTAACGGTTTTACTTTTCTGCTCACAACACATAAGTAGCAGCACCCTAGCACAGCTGAAGCCCTGGCTGTTTCCTTGGGTTAATCTCTTGTTATGCTCTTGCACACATGATGCTCCAGGGATTCTAAACTACTCGCAGCAACCTGTTATATGCCACACTGTTTTTGAATACTCTTGTCTCTCAGGATGCCATGCCATTTCCCCTTTCTTTTCCAGTCGAATTTATTTCAAAAACAATGCTTATATCTAGGTTAAATGTTGATAAAATTTTTACTTAAATAAGAACACTGTCCAGGTGCTATTTCTTTTCAGAAGACTTCTAGCTCCACAGAGAGACATAATCTATCTAAATTTCTAGCTGGTTTATATCCTGAAGGAGAAATTGTTTTAAAGTTCATTATGTCTTTGGTGTCTTACTCCAGGTAAAAATCTTTCGTAGTACATACATGCACAGAAAGGCAGTTAATGCACTTGAATCATTCCTGGACCTCTATGTCTCTTGTTGTTTTTGCATATACTGCACCCTGCCTTTAAAAATCATTCACAATCTAATATTGCATTTCAATGACCTATTTATATGTTCTATTTCAGACTATGAGAAATCTGAGGGCAGAAATCACTTTGGCTTCTGGTAGTGGTGGGGTTATCCTGCAGGACTCTAGAAGCTAATAAGGCCGAATTGCATATCAAAGAAGCATGAATGATTAGAATGGAAGAGGACTTGGTTGGAGCATTGGGAAGACCGGTCCCAGTCACCCGAGGGCCAGCTATAGGTTTTCTTTTGGCAGTAGAGTATCTTTCTCATTATTTACAATTTTTCTTACATTAAAATTATCATGACTTTCCTAATGACACTGAATAAAGAATGGTATAGGGAAATGACCCAAACACATGTCTGTTTCTATGACTGATCATTTGACAGCTTGGTCCAACAAAAATGACTAGGTGGATAATCAAAGTTTACTAATTAAAATGTGACTATAGATCCATTCAGAAAGATTACCCTTAAATATTGGGGCAGTTCCTACTGAGTGCCAGTAGTAGGCATGTTGGGAAATGCTAGGACAGAAAATACAAGCTTGACATGGTCTCTGACTTCCAAAAGTGTGGTGGCCAGTGGGGATTCTAGACAGGAAACAGGAGTTAGGCTACTGGGATATTTACTAGGAATACTATCAGTGTAGTAAATACGATACACTGAGAAAGGAGCTATAACATGGGAGGTGCAGGTTTTTTATGATGGAAGCATATGTGGGGTGGCCTAATGAATACATGGGAGTGAGAGCAGATATTCCTGAGGGAGTAAAGAAAGCTAAATATGATCTCAGGCAAAACTTGGGGGTATGGCATAGGGGAAGTGGTGGGAGGAAGTTTATCACTTGTCACACTGCATCATACACATTCATATAAATTTCTAGTTGGTTTATATCCTGAAGGAGAAATTATTTTAAAGTTCATTATGTCTTTGGTGTCTTACTCCAGGTAAATATCTTTCGTAGTACATACATGCACAGAAAGGCAGTAAATGTACTTGAATCATTCATATTTTGGACACCTCATGCAAAATAATTTTCAAAGTATGATTTTTCCTTCATGAATATTTTAATACATCATAAATCACCATTTAAGTGACAAATGCTAATTAATTTTTTTTCTTCTGTTATAAGACATTAAAAATAGCCTAGAGGAAGGGAGTTAGTTACTGTCATGGCCATTAACTATGTGAAGTTGAAATTAGAAAGAGTCACTGTAGAACACTGAGGTTCAACATTTTTTTTTCCTTAGTTAGTTCCTAATCTTTTACACATATGAAACTCATAGATTGATTTTACTATTATAGTCATGTTAGCTGTAAAACATGCTAGCATATATTATTTTATATTATTCTATTAATGTAATAAATTATTTGATTCAGATTTGTCCCAGTGTGTTTTACATCAAGAAAATAAAAAGTAAAGTTGGAAAAGAGTGGTTATGTGAGCTTCAGCTTGGGCCTGAGGGGCCCATTCTGTACAGGTCTGTCTTTTCTGTAGGCAGCTCCTCTCCGCCAATTAACTAAGGTTTCACTTCACCCAGGCACAATATTATTAGCTACTGTATTGTAATAGAAAAGTTGTGTTTGGCCCATTTGGGCTATTGTCATTAAATTATGTTTGTGGCTGCTAATTGCCAAATTTATGGTAATAACAAATTACCTTTTTAAACCACCCCAGCCTTGGCATGTGCTCTTACTTTAAAGGCTTTAAAAGTCTCTATTACCAGTTTTCCTTGGCCATCTATTGACACTGAAATACTCCTGGCAACCTGATTTCTGGGTCTACTTTGCAATGATTGCCTTCACAGGTTTCTGATTTAGGAAGTGAAATGTCACTTCCATCTGCATACAGATGCCATGGAGACAGCAAGGAGAAAGTCCTAGATGATGGCTAATTCATAGCATGGGCTTGTTCAGGACTTGTCATATTTTCTGCTTCTTTAGCACTTTTGAGTGTCAGTACTCTGCAGTGTTGGAACCCTTTATGATAGGAACATTTTAACCTTCTGAATTTTTATATTTTTGTCCCAAAGGTTGCTAATTTTTTAAAAAATTATTTTATTAAGCATCCCCTGGGAAATAAATTATTGACAAGAATGTATTGCTATTTGACCTTTCTGCAAATGCCAGTTTCTTTAATCTTCTTTCTAGAAATTTAACAGGAAGCAAACATCACTTTCCTTAATATTTCCAGAGAATAATCTCTCATTATGAGTGGTGAGAGGCAGTAAAACATCTCACTGTATACCTTTGGGTAGTAAATGAGGATTACCCCTTATTTCTCAAAACTATACCAATTATGTGGGGAAAAAGAATCAGGGGCCTACCATAAAATGAAAGAGATATAAAAATCTAATGTTGCCAATTCTTTGGTGTCAGCTTTGATTTCTTTTTTGTGGGCACGGTTCTGTGAAAGTGCAGGGCTTCCTGTCCTAAGGATATGGATAATCCATGCTACTCCTCACGTTCTTCCTAATACCTGTGAGGTCCAGAGCAAGAGTACAGATGGACAGCCCTGTATCAGATGCCTAATCAAAATTATGTAAATAAAGCTTATCTTTAAACTAATTTTAAAAAATTCATTAAACTTTACTTAATATTTTATCAGATTATTTGCAATTCTGGTCAATGTTCATTTAGTGGGCAATGGGAAAAATTAGTATATCATCTTATAGAGGCCAGGCTAAGAAATCTCAGAAATAGGCATATAAATTAGTGACATCTCATGGCTATCATGGTAAAGAATTAACAAATATTTCAAAAAATATTTCATGCTGGGAAAAGTGAAGTAGTACTATTTATATGTTTATGAAATGTTGAAAGCTCATGTCTGACTGACTGTAGGAAGTTAATAACATGATTGCCAAGTTTAGCTCAAACTGTCTTGAATATAACATCATTTTTAATACTATAATTGTAAATTTATAGATTTTATGGAGATTAAACAAAGCTTTTCATTCACATAAATCATCTCATGATTATAACTTAAATTTTAATTCAAACATTTTATTTCTGTCAAGGATGGGATTCAACTTTTCTGTACGTGGAGTGAGAATGGAAAAGGAAAATAAAGAAATAATAAAGATCATCTCTTCTGGTGGACCCTGAAAAAAGAATTTGAGTGTGGGCAGTTTTATTTGGGAAGTAATCCCAGGGAATATTGTCAGGAAAGAAAGGAAGCCAATAAGAATATTAATAAGAAGATTGCCACTGTGGGTAGCTGGACCTCAATGCCAGGGTAGATCTTTTGGATACTGGGTAGAGCATATCTGGGTCCTACCAGAGGGACAAGCAAGTCTGGGATAGTCATCTACTAACTCCTGCCCATCACTGGGTAAGGGCTATTAATTTTCCAGCATTTCTGGCCTTCCAGGTGAAACATGTTTCTTGAGGCACTTGAGTGGCTCAGTCAATTAAGTGTCTGCCTTTGGCTCAGGTCATGATCCTGGGTTCTTGGGGTCAAGCCCCGCATCAGGCTCTCTGCTCAGTGGGGAGCCTGTTTCTTCCTCTCCCTCTGCCTGTTGCTCCCTGTGCTTGGTTGCACATGCTCTCCCTATCTCTGTCAGATAAATAAATGAAATCTTAAAAAAAGAAAAGAAAAGAAATGTGTTTTTTCAGTCTAAGATACTCATTCCTCAGGTAGCGTATAGGGGCTTGCAGGTAGAAGCTCTTGGTCTGGGGGCACCTGGATGACTCAGTTGGTTAAGCGTCTGCCTTTGGCTTAGGTCATGATCCCAGGGTCCTGGGACTGAGCCCTGCATTGGGCTCCCTGCTCAGCCAGAAGCCTGCTTTTCCCACTCCCTCTGCTGTCTCTCTGTCTTTCTGACAAATAAATAAATAAAATCTTAAAAAAGAAGAAGAAGTAGTTCTTGGCCTGAATGAGAATGACAAAACTGAGGAATATGGTGGGGGGCAGAATATGTCTATTACAAAGGGTATCTTATGGGAAAGGAGAATTTCCAGAACACAAGAGAGATTGATAAAGAAGATATGAAAACTAGACAAGAACAGAGGACTTTTATCAAATTTGACTAAAGATTTCTGTCTTCTTGCTACTTAGATTAGTCCCACACAAATGTTGATATTTGAGACAGTGAGAAACTAGTACAGGAGGAATGGCCACTTGATACTGTTGATTTCGTGCTTCCACACTGGGTCTAACCCATGTAACATAATTATAATAAAATACATATATTGATTTATAGGTCAGATTTTTATGAATTTCAGTATATTCTCATTTGTGGTAGGTATGATATGTTTGAAAGAGAAGAACATTAGCTAAAAAAGAGTTACAAAAATTTAAATGTAAAAGATGTAGAAATTGGGATAGATAACATCATCCATGAAATGAGCATATTAATACTTTCTTCCTGAGCATTGGTAGGGTGTTGGCAATTTAATACACAAATAAGTTAATTTCATGAGGTAAAGTGAAACCAATAAGTGGCTTTAGAAACCAAAATGATTTTTTTTTTCAGATCTGTTTACCTGATCTGAATTGACTATTTATAATTCATCATCGGACATTATCTATTGTTCAACATGAATATAAGATGAGAGATAGGTGAGTCTACTTGTATATAGAGACAGATAAGAATTTTTGAAAAGTATTGCTTTATTATATAAGGTTAATTTCTTTAGTATTTATTTAAGTCTGGATTGTCTGTGATATTGACTATGTACTAAAATAGGTCAAATCATGCATTTTGAATCTATATTCTTGGTCTTGGAAAAGTTATAGTGATGTTTCAATTTAAAGGGTATTATTTTGGAGAGAGATACTATTTCAATGATAGATACAATTCCTGTTACTTAGAGCAAAGTTTTGACATTTTTTTCAACTGCAGAACTGAGTACAACTTAAGGAAAGGGCAAACCTGCATGATGAAATTTAGCAGTGCCATTAAAATGCTGCAAGTATGTGAAATAGTTTGTTCTTTTTCACTATTAAGCCTTTCTAATAAAAGAGGTTCAAATAAAATGGTGAAGATGATTAAAAACTTAGAAAAAATGGCCCATGAGAGAAAAGGTAAAAGAACAGATATTATTTGGCCTCAAGACTGAAGGTCATTTTCATAATTGTCTTCAAGTACTTGTCTAACATTTACCCAAAGTGTGGTACTCTATGCATATATCTTCACTAAGGAAAATCAAAGGTAAAATGAGTTGAATTTGTAGTATAATGAATTTAATTAGGTTGTAAGGAAGAATTTTGGGAGGAACAATAAAGGAACTTAAAAATTATAATGATCAATGGTTTGGGTCATCTATTGAGGACCCAGTGGCTTTGGGTCATCTATTGAGGGCTTTAAAATACAGGAGATAACTACATTTGGTACTGTTTTAGGAAAGAGGAATGCATGGAATGACTTCTTATAGCTCTATCCATTTTATAACTGTTAGCATACCTGGCCATTTTCTCAAAGTGTGGTCACTAGCCACCAGCATGTGTATCACCCAGGGACTTGTTAGATATGCAGATTTTCAGGCCCTATCCTGGACCTAGGAAACAGACTCAAGACTAAAAATAACAGTACTTTAATCCCTCATTTACTTGATAGTTTTCTTCTGATTAGATTGTGGTTATGGGGTTTTGGGAGGAAGACCACACAGGTAAAGTACCATTCTCATTACATCACTCAAAGGGTACATGCTGTCAATATGACTTTACTGTTGATAAACTACTGGTTGAAGTAGTTTCTGTCATGTTTTCCCACTGTATAATTAAGTCCTTTCCCTCCTCATTCTGTATCTTTGGAGGTAAGTCATTATGCACGGCCACACTTAAGGATTTGGGAATTGTGCTCTACTTCCCTGAAAATGGAGTATTACATAAATTATTTGGAATTCTTTGGCACAAAATAGTTGACTCTCTTAATCAATCGGGCAGTTAATTAATTCAATAGTTTACTTATAGCAGTATGGACTCACTGCTATTTTACAACATGGGTTATTCTGTCCTTCCTCCCTTGCTGGTTTGTAACCTTCCACTCCAACAATGAGAAGCCTGACTCCACTATCCATCATCATTTACTTAGGTGTTAATTCAAGTGTAAATATGCCTTCCTCTCCAAAATTTAGCTCAGATTACTTTACAAGGGAGTTTGGATCAAATTTCCATGGCACAGTTGATTTCTGTTTTATTTTTAGAACTTATTTCAGAAAATAGTAAAGAGCAAAAGCTTTCCACCTTCTATATGTACTAGCATAATCTAATGGCAAAGCCAGATACAATACAACAAAAAAGTTAAATCATGAATGTAGTTGCAAAAGCTTAAATATTAGCCAACCAAATGCAGTAGTGTATGAAAAAAGGTAGTTATCAGTATTACATGGTGTTTATCCCATAAAGGCAGGGATTGCACAATGTAAGTAATCTATTGGTATAATTTATAATTAAACTAAAGAAAAATATCTTAATTAATGCTAGAGAATTGTTAAGGTTTAATACCTATTTATTATAAAACCTTGTAACAAATGAGAACTAGAAAGGAACTTTTTTACTTAGTAAAGATTTGATACCAATGATGTTTAATGGAGAAACGGTACATGCATTTATTTTAGTACCAAAGTCTTGAATATTATCTTAGAAAATAAAGAAGATAGAAACATTGGAAAGGAAGATATATTATAGTATACATATTATATAATTATCTGCCTGAGAAAACAAAATCAACAAACTCTTAGAATTAATAAAAGAGGTTAGAACATTTGCAGTATAAACAAAGTCAGTCTACAAAAATTGGTAGCACTTTTCTCACCAGCGGTAATGATTTTCAATAACAGAAGCTCTAAAGTATTTGGGAAGTAATATAACCAAGACTTTCATGGAGGAAATATTAAAATGCTTGGATATAGGGCAGTGAAGGACAGTGGACCTTGAGGGACAAGAAACCAACAAGATGAACCCTAAAATTGCCTCAGTTTACTACCTTGAGGGACTTTCAATAGTGGAAATAAATTAGAAATCAATAACTGAAAGGTATTTGGAAAGTTTCTAGCATAGTAGGAAACTAAAATACACACTTTTTTTTAAAGATATTATTTATTTATTTGACAGAGAGAAACACAGCTAGAGAGGGAACACAAGCAGAGGGATTGAGAGAGGGAGAAGTAGGCTTCCCGCTGAGCAGGAAGCCCGATGTGGGGCTTGATCCCGGGTCTCCAGGATCATGACCTGAGCCGAAAGCAGTTGCTTAAACAACTGAGCCACCCAGGCACCCCTAAAATACACATTCCTAATAGATCTATGGGTCACATAATAGAGAAATTAATTTTTTAAGTAAGTAGAAATGATAGCACATCCAAATTTGCATAATGTAGCTAATGTAGTATTTAGAAGAAAATTGATAGCTCTAACAGCTCTATTACTGAAGAGGAGTCCTATATCAATGACCTCAGCTTCTACCTAAGAATCTAGAAAAAGGAGAGAAAATGGAACGAAAAGCTAAGCACAAGAAAGGAAATGATCAGGTAATAATATGGAAATCAATCACATAGAAAACAAAATAAAGTCAATGAGTTAATAGATAAAATCAATACAGAAAATCAAAGGCTAATTCTTTGAGAAGATTAGTACAATTGATAAATCTCTTGCCACAGTGATCAGGAAGAAAAAAAAAGAAGACATAAGTACTAATTTCAGGAATGAGAAACGGGACATAACTCCAGATTCTATAGCTATTATAAGGGTAACAAGAAATATTATGAACAACTTTATTCTGTTGAGTTAAATGAAATGAACATGTTTCTTGAAAGATACAAACTAACAAAGCTCACTTCAGAAAAAAATAGATGATATTAAAAAGCCCCTATGTCTACTAAAGAAACAGAATTTGTAGTTAAAACCTTTCACACACACATATACACAAACCAGTAACAATATGGCTTCACTGGTGAATTCTACCAAGTATTTCATAAAGAATATTAATTCTATAAACCACTTTCAGAAAGTTGAAAAGAATGGAGTAATTTTAGCTCATGTTGTTAGACTGGTGTTACCCTGATACCTAAACTAGACAAAGATATCATAAGAACAGAAAACCATAGAGTAGTATCTCTAATGAATGTAGACTTTTTTTTTTAGTAAACAGAATTCAACATTATATATAAAGGATAATACATAATGATCAAGCAGATTTATCCTAAAAATTCAAGATTAGTTCAATGTTTTAAGTTAATAGATGTAATCCACTATAAAAATAAAAAGAATATATAAGCATCTCAATACATGACCAAAAGGCACTCGATAAAATCCAACGTTCATTCCTAACAAAAATTTTCAGCAGAGTTGAAATAGAAGAGAACTTCCTTAATTTGATAAGGAACATTAATGAGAAGCCTACAGCTAATATCACACTAAATGGTGACAGACCAATAGGAATAAGGCAAGAATATCCACTTTCACCACTTCCATTCAACAGTGTACTGGAGCTTTTTGCCAGGGGGGGGAAAAGGCATACAGATTTGAAAGGAAGAAGTAAAATTGTCTTCATGCATAGGCAACAGGATAACCTGAGTAGAAAACCCTAAGATACCTACAAACAAATCTGGCAGGACTAATGCATGAATTTAGCAACTTTGTAGAATACATGATCAACATGTAATAATCAATGTATCCTGAATATATATAAACTTCCAGACTCCATAATAAGAAAACAAATATCCCAGTGAAAAAATAGACAAAATGAACAGACACCTTATCAAAAAAGTTAAATATAACCAAAACGTCATGATTTTTTTCTGGACCATTTGAGAACAAATTGCAGATATGATGCCATATCATCCCCCAAATTCTTTGTTTTTCCCCAAAACGGGGTTATCCTCTTACCTCGAGTTCAGTGTAACCATTCAAACCAAGAAATCACCGTTGACATATGAGTAGCATCCAATCCACATCCCCCATTTAGATTTTGGCAGCTGTTTTAACAATGTTGTTTTTCTTGCCCCATCCAAATTAAGTGCCTCCTCATTCCTCCCTTCTTCATCGCCCCTCAGCTGATGTCCAAGGGAGGGGAAGGAGAGCCTTTTAAGAAATGCTTAATGGGAAGTATATTTTTATAAATCAAAAAAAATTTTTTTAGGTTTATATTTTAGAGAGAGAGAGCATGGTGGGGAAGGGTAGAGGGAGAAAGTGAATCTCAAGCTGACTCCCCACTAAGTATGGAGCCTGTTGGGGGGGCGCCTCCATCTTATGACTCTGAGGTCAAGACGTGAACTGAAATCAAGAGTTGGACCCTTAACTGACTGAGCCACCCAGGAGCCCCTGTATAACCATTTTATTTATTATTTATTTATTTATTTATTTATTTATTTATTTATTTTAAAGATTTTTATTTATTTGACAGAGAGAAACACAGCCAGAGAGGGAACACAGGCAGGGGGAATGAGAGAGGGAGAAGCAGGCTTCCCGCCGAGCAGGGAGTCCGATGTGGGACTCGATCCCAGGTCTCTGCGATCATGACCTGAGCTGAAGGCAGTCGCTTAACCAACTGAGCCACCCAGGTGCCCCTGTATAACCATTTTTAAATGGAAAGTTCAGTAGTGTTGAGTACATTCACATTGTTGATCAATCGCTATAATGTTCTTTGTCTTGCAAAACTAAAACTATATCCACTAAACAATTCCCCATTCCTCCTCACTGCAGCCCCTAGAGGCCACCATTCAGCTTCCTGTCCCTATGAATTCAACTACACTAGGTACCTTATATAAGTACAATCATAACATATTTGTCCTTTTGTTAATGGTTTATTTCACTTAGGAAAGTGTCCTCAAGCTTCACCAATATTGTAGCATGTGTCCGAATTTCCTTCTTTTTAAAAGCTGAATAACATTTCACTCTATATATAGATCACATTTTGTTTATCCATTCATTCTGTCGATGGATATTTGAGTTGCTCCCATATTTTATTGTGAATAATGCTGTTCAGAGCAGCATTATTCTTTAAGGTCTTTTTTTTTTTTTTTTTAAGTTTTTTAAATTTATTTGACAGAGAGAAACACAGCTAGAGAGGAAACACAAGCAGGGGGAGTGGGAGAGGGGAAGCAGGCTTCCTGCTGAGCAGGGCTCGATCCTGGGACTTCAGGATCATGACCTGAGCTGAAGGCAGACGCTTAACGACTGAGCCACCCAGGTGCCCCTCTTTAAGGTCTTTAAGACCCTGCTTTTAATTCTTTTGAGTATATACCCAGAAGTGGAATTGCTGGAACATGTGGTAATTCTATTTTTAATTTCCTGAGGAACTACTGAACTATTTTCTGTTCAACAGTGAACAAGAGTTCCAGTTTCTCCATGTCCTTGCTGACACTTGCTATTCTCTGTTTCTGTTGGTGTAGCTATCCTAATGGATGTGAGGTGGTGTCTCACTGTGGTTTTGCTTTAGATTTCCTTCCTGGTTAGTGAGGTTAACCATCTTTTCATATGCTGCTTGTCCACTTGTATATCTTCTTTGCAGAAATGTCTGTTCATGTCCTTTGCCATTTTTAAAATGGCTTGTTTTCTTTTGCCAATGTTTGTACCTTCCAGATATTAAACCCTTATAAAATCTGTGATTTGCAAATGTTTTCCCCTATTGTAGGTTGCCTTTTCGTTGATTATATTCTTTGAAGCATAGACGTTTTCAATTTTATGTAATCTGGTTTATCTGTTTTTACTTTTGTTGCCTATAATTTTGGTGTTAATCCAAGAAACCATTGTCAAATCCAATGTCATAAAGCTTTCCCCCATGTTTTCTTCTTAAAGTTTTATAATTTTGAGTCTTAGGTTTAGATTTTTGATCTATTATGAGTTAATTTTTGTATGTTATATAAGGTAAAGGTCCAACTTTATTTATTTATTTGTTTTTGCATATGGACATAAAATTTTCCCAACACCATTTGTTGGAAAAAGAAACAAACCTGTGTTTTCGCCATTGAATGGTCTTGGCACCCTTGTCAAAAACCACTTGACCAGGTATGCAAGATTTTATTCCTGGTCTGTTTTATTCCATTTTATGTCTGGACATATACTTTAAAATACATTTTATGTTTGAATTAAAAAAAAAAGATACACCCAAATTAGCTAATAGCTTGACCGGGGTTCTCACATCTCTTCAAGATGAATAATATATTTTTGAAGAATGTATTTTATTCTCCCTCTATGTCTCTAGCTTCTTTTGTTTTGATGCTGTTTTCTTACCTTCAGGTTAGAAGCCTTCCTCAGATCTCTGATAATTCTTGGCTGTCTACTCCTAGTTAAAAACAGGGAATAGAAACCTTAATGGGAAAAAAGAAAGAAAGGAAGAAAAAAAGAAAGAAAGAAAGAAAGAAAGAAAGAAAGAAAGAAAGAAAGAAAGAAAGAAAAGAAGGAAGGAAGGAAGGAAGGAAGGAAGGAAGGAAAGAAGGAAAGAAAGAAAGAAAGAAAGAAAGAAAGAAAGAAAGAAAGAAAGAAACCAAGAAACTTTAATGGAAACTTGGAATGAATTGTCAAGAACTGTCAGCTTGGAACTTTTCTCTAGGGTGGTGTTTCTCAATCTCAGAACTACTGACATTTTGCTCCAGACAATTCTTTGTTATGGGCGGGGACCAGTTCATGCCTTGTAAAAGAAGAGCAGCATTACCTGCTAGGTGCTAGTAGCATTCTCTCCATCTCTGATACCAAAAATGTCTCCAGATAGTGCTAGATTTCTCCTGGGGGATGGAAAAATTGCCCCCAGTTGAGTACTACTACTTTAGGGTAGGCTGTTTCTTGGGGAAACCCCCATAAACCCTCCCTCCCCCCAATCTTCTTAGGCTAGTCAGATTTCCAGGGAAGAACAGCCTTCTAATCACTTGCCTGGAGGGTAAAAATGTAGCTTTTGGGTGTCTGAGGGCTCTCATTAGGGGAAGGCTATTGGGAATCTCTGCATTCATATTGTATGTATGAGCCATTATTTCTCCTTGCACAGATGTGATAACTAAGCCCTCAACTGTTCTCACAGCCCCCCTTCCAGCCCAGAGACCCCATTTAACTGTTCCCACTGCCCCCAGACCAGAGACCTTTTATTTTCTCTCTCCAAAGATAAACTTTATGTCAAAATTGCAGGGGTAGGGAGAGACCAGGAAATTTAGGAGTGTAAATACCCTCTTAAAATGGAATCTTCCTTATTTTGGCCCTCCATCTCTACCATTAAGCCCCTCTACCAAAAGTGCCTGATGGTACCTGCTCCTGAACCTTTTGGAAATGCTGTGCTAGAAATTGGGTTGATTTTTAACTTCTCCTGTTATTGGCTTAGGATCTACCTTTCTTGACTCTAAGGTTTTTTAATCCTAAATTTTGTTGCTGTGCTCTTTAATATATTTATGGGCATTGTCTTAATTTAGGCTGCTGTAACAAATTACCACTAAGTGGCTTATAAACAGCAGAAATTTATTTCTTACGTTTCTGGAGGCTAGAAATCTGAGATTAGGTGTATTTCTTTCTTTAAAAATTCCTTTTACTGTGGGCTTTAGCAGTATTTCAGGAAGGAGGAAATTTATATATACAGTTTTACATTTTAACCCCAAATATTCCCTCTTTATTTTATTTTATTTTTTCTTTGTCTTATTAAAATTATTTAAATTCAGTTTAGTTAACATATAATGTATTATTAGTTTCAGAGGTAGACTTTAGTGATTCATCAGTTGCATATAACACCTACAACATCAAGTGCCCTCCTAATGCCCATCACCCAATTACCGTATCCCTCCACCCACCTTCCCTCCCAGCAACCCTAGTTTGTTCCCCATAGTTAAGAGTTTACCATTTGGCTTTATTTTGTTTTTAAAGATTTTTGAAATGTTAATAAAGTTAGATCTACTAAAACAATATCTGACTTAGACCTACAAGGGTAAAGTTTTGAGGTGCCTGGGTGACTCAGTAAGTGTCTGCCTTCACCTCAGGTGATGTTTTTGGGGTCCTGGGATTGAGACCCTCATTGATTTCCCTGCTCAGCAGAGTGTGTACTTCTCCCTCTCCTTCTTCTACCCCCACCAATTGCTCATGCTCTCTCTCTCTAATAAATAAATAAAATCTTTAAAAAGAATTAAATAAGAAAAGTACTCAGAAAATTTTATTTGTTTAATTTGTAAGCCTGCTTTTTTGTATTTAACATTTGAAAGAGTCACTGAGATTTGAATGATCTAAGGGAACTTGATTAATTATATATATATAAGTGGTATTAAAAGTTTTAAAAAGATTTAATCTGTTAAACTTATAAGTTATTATACATCATTCAAAGAACAAGTGAAATTGAGGTTTCTATTTTTAGCCAAAAAGTTAGGAATAAAATAAGATCTTTCAGTTTTTCCTATGGTATTAAGTAAAGCTGTATTTTAAAAGGTATAAATTTAATGTATTAAGTATTAATCAAAATCTTGAAAATAACAGAGAATTTCTTTCCATGAAAGCCTGCCCTTCCATCTCCAGATGGTAAAAGACCACTGACAAATATCTATCACAGATGAAATTCAGTATCGCTTTAAAAGAAGAGATAGAAGGGGGTGCCTGGGTGGCTCAGTCGTTAAGCATCTGCCTTCAGCTCAGGTTGTGATCCCAGAGTCCTGGGATTGAGCCTGGCATTGGGCTCCCTGCTCGGTGGGAAGCCAGCTTCTCCCTCTCTCACTCCCCTTGCTTGTGTTCCCTTTCCAGCTGTGTTTCTCTCTGTCAAATAAATAAATAAAATCTTAAAAAATAATAATAATAATTAAGAAATAGAAAGAAGAAGTATAAGCATTGAAAAGTGAAAAGCAGATCATCTTGCTTGAGAACAGTTTGCCTATATAGAAATATAAAATAATGCAAAAAAAACCCCTAGAATACCAGAGACAATTTAGGATATAATAATTAAGGCAGCCAGACTAGCTGTGGCATATTTTTGAATGGGGTGATATAGATGCTGAGCTTGGAAAAGTGATCTGGGCTGACAATAGATGTTATTTCAAATCTGGTGTGGGGGGAGCTTGTCAACTCACTTAGGAAATATAAAAGTATAGTGAGAAGAAAGGGAAGTCTATCTATAGTTTGTCACACATAATGGCAAATTAGTAGGCTGTAAAAGCTATAAAAGTGTTAAATCTTATATAATGAATTTAAACTATATTTTAAACTTAATTTATTAGACAACACAGATTATTTTGATCTGTAGGAAAAATTTTTCTTTAGAGAGTATGTATTAAGCTACTTAAGAGAATGGCATTATGCTATTAATGTTCTGTATAAATTAATTTAAACAAGCATATCCTATACCTTCTGTCAGGTTTAAAATACTCCCCCTCCTCCTCTTCACACATGGAGTTAGAAAACCAGAAGGGACCTCAAGTCCATACAGTCTGAGCCTTTGTCTCGAGTCTGGATCTCTTGTGCAGTATTTCTGACAAGTGGTGGTTGACCTTTCGCTCGAACACCTGCAGTGACAGGGAGTCCTCACGACCATTTAAGTTTATGTAGCTTTAATTGCTTCTTAAAGTTTTCCTTATACTGAACTGAAACATTCTTCTGTGTATTTTCTAACCATGATTCTTATTTTGCTTTAAGAGGCCATCTAGAATATTTAATGGTTATTATCGAGTTTTCTGATATAGTGTCATAATGTTAACATCCAGTACGGCAGATTTCTGAGTTCTGTCTAGTTCTCTGATCCCTTCTGTTAGCAGATCTCTAAAATGGGACTACCTGAGCGAAACACAGTACTTTGGATGTGAACTGACCAGTGCACATTTGGCCCCACTGTTGTCCACCTTGTTTGGACACTGAATGTCTGTTAATGTAGCTCAAGATTACTTTGACTTTTTTTTGAGGACAGCTACATTGCAGGATAATCTCCTGCTGGGGCTTGAAATCTACTAAAATCCTTTTATGTACCAGTTGCTAACCATACCTGCTCCCTCTAGAACTGGTACATTTGATTTTTTTAAACTTAATTATAGGGCCTGGCTGTTATCCTGTGAAATTTCATCTTGTTAATTTGGCCAACGCTTTTCGTTTGTCAAGAATTTTTTACAGCTAGGTTTTGTCCTTTAGTACATTTGTTGGTATTACCTGAAATTTTGTAAGTAAAGTTGACAGTTTTGTTCAAGTCATTTTCATACATGTTCTTTCATCTTATTCTTACAAGGTGCAGTTTTTATGAAAGACTTTTCCAGTCCCTGGAGGCAGGGTAGCACATGATGGAGAGGAAAATGGGATGTGAATTACAGTTCAACCACACTGTGTGAGATTTGGGTAAGTTCTGTTACTCTCTTTGCTTCTTTTTCCTTATTGGTAAAACAGGGATAGTAATAAGTGCTATTGTGGATTTGTTCTGAAGAGAAAGAATAATTGCTCTAAACCACTTAGCACAGCTCATGAATGAGGTGGGTCTTGAATAAGTATTAGCTTTTGGTTTTAGTAATTCCTTTCCAGTGAGAGGACTGAGGTCTGGAGAATTTAGAGTGGAGAATTTAGTGTAGCCATCAGATTGTTAGGAGAATTCAGTGAATAACATGAATAAAACCCATGAGGTCAGGCTCCACAAAAGATGATTCCTTCCTTCCTTCCTTCCTCCCTCCCTCCCTGCTTCCTTCCCTCCCTTCCTTTTTTTTTTTAAGATTTTATTTATTTGCTTGTCAGAGAAAAAGAGACAGAGTGAGTACAAGCAGGGGGAGCAGCAGGCAGAGCAGGCAGAGGGAGAAGCAGGATCCTCACTGAGCAAGGAGCCCAACTCAGTACTTGATGAGCAAGGAGCCCAACTCAGGACTTGATCCCAGGATGTTGGGATCATGACCTGAGCTGAAAGCAGATGCTTAACTGACTGAGCCATCCAGGTGTCCCCTCTTTCCTGTCTTTCTTAATCTATTTCTCCCCCTCCCAAACCCATGGGTATATGTTAGATAAAATAGGAAAAGCACTTAGTCTATAGTATGGCACATAAAATGCATTCACTAAATAAGAACTAATTTGACAACATGTTATACCTATGGGATTTGAGGAAATCAGAAAAATATTCCTGAGTGCTTCCCTTATTGTTTAATTAAAATAAGGAAACATATATTTTCAAAGTGATTTAACTTTTGTTTTAAAAATAAAATGTTTTAAATTAAAATATATACAATCTGAGATAGTAGAATCGAGTGATTATTTAGATTGTCGAGGTCCTATAGAAGTTGAGAAAAGTAAGGGACAAAGTTGACTACTGAACTCAGAAAAGATTTATGGCAGAAGTTCCACTTCAGATGGACTGTTTTTGACAAATGGATAGCATTTGAAAAATTTTACCAAAGAGGGACCCATACAGATTTAGGGAACCTGACAGTAGAGGCAGTCACCAAATTATGAATGGATTAGTGGGGAGAAACAGACCTGAAAGAGAATTTGAACTTGTTAATTAAATATGTATGCAGAAAAGACTGATTTAAATGGATTTTAACTAAGACATAGAGTCACATTTCTGTACACATAGACTTGTATATGAAAACTGATTTAAATGGATTTTAACTAAGCATAAGTTACATTTCTCTACACAGACTTGTATATGAGCTGATTTAAATAAATTTTAACTAACACATAAATTTATGTTTCTGTACATATAGACTTGTATATTACATTTCAGCCTTGTTTTAGTTTGAACTTTACTAGGGCAAAGATGTCCAAGCAAATATCTCCAGTTCCTTTATCAGGCATTAAGCTCATATGGAGACAGATATGGATTTAGTAATAACATCTATCTATTGTATTTGTTTGTTCGTTTGTTTATTTATTAAATGTCCTTATCCTTTATTTTGGAAGCAAATCTACATTTTATTTTTTTAAAGATTTTATTTATTTATTTGACACAGAGAGATCACAAGTAGGCAGAGAGACAGGCAGAGAGAGAGGAGGAAGCAGGCTTCTTGCTGAGCAGAGAGCACAATGCGGGCCTCAATCCCAGGACCCTGAGATCATGACCTGATCCGAAGGCAGAAGCTTTAACCCACTGAGCCACCCGGGGGCCCTATATACTGTATTTAATGAGAGTTTACTATGTACCAAGCACCATCTGGTATGTGCACTTAATCCTCACAAGAATCCTGTGGGAAGACAGTTAATATTTTCATTTCACATATGAGGAGGCTGAGACTCAGAAAGTATACTTTCCTGGAGGCCACATCAGTCAGTGATGGAGCAGAGATTGCCTGAGAGAGTCAGATTCAAGAAACCACTCTCAGTCATGTGGCTGTGGGAGAGACTCATACCCAGCCTTGGGGTCATAAAGAGAAGATGGGTTTGAGAGACTGCTGCGGTTGATCAAAGGTCACTCTCTGACCAAGTCTAGCTTTTGGTCCTATAGTGATGGTATAATTCTTTCAACATAAGGTATTGATTGAGCAGCCCTTTGGGATTTTTGGCAACTATAATTTATCTGCTGTGTCCATTTCTGTACATTAGTTCAGGTGGGAGAAAGCAGAAGACATTTGCAGATTATACTTGTGCTGCATTTTTGTGCATGATTCTCAGAGATCTTCTTTTTGTAGCTTAATCTTCTTCAAAATGGATTCTCCCCTTCAGTCGTCTCATTTTTTTTTTTTTTTGACATTTCTTGAGATTTTTTGTTTCTGTGTCAATTTCCTTGCCGTCTCTTCCTGCCCTGCTGAGTCTCAGGCAGCATGGTGAGCATTTGAGTTAATACTGCTCTAGTCAACCAGATTGCTCATGGACAGCCTGTCATTAGGATGTCTTGAAAACAGCCCTGTAGGGTTGAAGAAGTCTATTTGGGTATACATTGTGTTGCTTGGTACATATCTGTCATCAGGGTTTAGGAAGAAATAGTTGTGGGAAAGGCACAGTTTCCCTTGAGCCAATTTCACTGCTTAATAAACACCACACACAGCACCCATCTTCAGGTGAGGGTACTGAGACTACAGATTGGCTTCAGCTTTATTCCATGCTTTGTAAAGTGAAAACCAACAAAACCAGAAAAAACAAAACAAAAAGCAAACAAGCAAACAAAAACCTCTCTTCTCTATGCTATATTAAAGAGGCACTGTGAACAAAGGTAACATTAATATCAACCCATATGAATAAAAATGTAGGGATTAAAATTTCTTTTTTTTTTTTTTAAGATTTTATTTATTTATTTGACAGAGAGAAACAGAGCTAGAGAGGGAACACAAGGGGAAGTGAGAGAGGGAAAAGCAGACTCCCCGCCTAGCAGGAAGCCTGATGCCGGGTTCTAACTCGGGACTCTGGGATCATGACCTGAGCCGAAGGCAGTTGTTTAACCAACTGAGCCACCCAGGCACCCCAGGGATTAAAATTTCTTGATAACATTAGTTCTTTTGCTTTGTAATATTGCCTTGTTGCTTCTTGTGATGCTTTTCTGTATTGGACTCCTTGATGGAAAGGTATGCCTACTAATTGGACAAAAATGTCCTGTGAATTTTATTGGCTCATGGAAATCTGTAACAGTTAACGAGTTTATAGTGAATTTACTCATTTATAACACCTTAAAGTTTTTACTAAGAACTGAATTATTAATAATCATGTAGTAATATAAAAATGTTTCTTCTTGACACTGGATTATTTGCAGAAAGTATAGTTTTGGGACACCTGGGTGGCTCAGTGGGTTAAGCGGCTGCCTTCAGCTCAGGCCATGATCCCTGCTTCTGGGATCAAGCCTGGCATTGCATGGATCTCTCTCCTCAGTGGGGAGCCTGCTTCTCCCTCTCCCTCTGCAGGCTGCTCTGCCTACTTGTGTGCAGGCTCTCTGCTCTCTCTCTTTGTCAAATAAAAAAAATTTTTAAAAGTATTAGTTTTACAAACCGGTGCCATTCATAATTAAAGCAATGACTAAAGCTGTGAAGAAGTGTTTATATACTTTTCTTAGCTGGGATTCTTATTATTGGCTGGGGCAAGATTTTGATGAAATAGCTGGTAGTTAAGAATAATTTGCCTGAGAAATAATCTATTTACATATGATAAAAAGATCTCATGTATAATTCTTGTAAAAATTCATAGTGTTTATATGGTCAGAATACAAAGAACAGAAATATCATGTAAGTAGTATACAAGTTAATAGCATGTAGTGACAGTAAAAAATATATATAACAATTTTGTAAAATCATTAAGGAAATTTTGGAAAAAAAGCAAGAGTCTAATGAAAATAAAAATCTCCAATAATCCTAGCACCCAGAAACAAGCTTTGTTATTTTTGTGACTTTTAGATAGTCTTTTTTTTTTTTTTTTAGGATTTTTTTTATTTATTTGACAGAGAGAGACACAGTGAGAGAGGAAACAGAAGCAGGAGGAGTGGGAGAGGGATAAGCAGGCTTCCCACCAAGCAGAGAGCCTGATGGCGGGGCTTGATCCCAGGACCCTGGGATCATGACCTGAGCTGAAGGCAGAGCCCAACTCTGAGCCACCCAGGTACCTTTAAATAGTCTTTTTACAATACCCTTTTTAATTGTTAATTTTTTAATTTTTATTTTTCTCTATCTTTATGAAATATAGTTGGCAATAATTATATATAAAATGTATAGTGTGAAGATTTGGTATACATCTACATTGTGAAATGATTACTGCAATCAAGTTACTTCATACATTTATCACCTCATATACTTAATCATTTTTAAAAAATATTTTATTCATTTATTTGAGAGAGAGAGAGAGAGTGAGTGAGAGAGAGCGTGAGAAGAGAGAAGGTCAGAGGGAGAAGCAGACTCCCCGTGGAGCTGGGAGTCCGATGTGGGACTCGATCCCAGGACTCCAAGATCATGACCTGAGCTGAAGGCAGTGGCTTAACCAACTGAGCCACCCAGGCACCCCATACTTAACCATTTTTTTATGTGTATAGTGAAAACAGTTAAGATCTATTCTCTTAACAGTTTTCAAGTATGCAGTGAAGTATTATTAACTTTAGATCTCCAGAACTTATTCATCTTATAAATTAAAGTGAGTACAGTTTGATTCACATCTGCCTATCTCCTGACCATCCAGGCCCTGATAACACTTTTCTACTGTGTTTCCATGAGTTTAATGTTTTCTTAGATTCCACCTATAAGTGAAATCATACAGTATTTCTTTCTCTGAATGACTTATTTCATTTAGCATAATGTCATCAGGTTTCATCAGTCTTGTCACAAATAGCAGGATTTCTTGGCTGAATAATATTGCATTGTATGTGTATATATATATATATGATATATATATTTCATATTATCTATATCTGTTCATCTTTTGGTGGACACTTCGGCTATTCCCATATTTTGGCTATAATAAAAAATGCTGCAGTAAACATGGGACTGCAGGTACATCTTTGAGATACTAATTTCATTTCCTTTGGATCTATATCCAGAAGTGAAGTTGTTGGATCATATGGTAGTTCTACTTTTAATTTTAGGGAAGCTTCCAGAAGGTTTCTATACAATTATGCCAATTCATATTCCCATGAATAGTGTACACGGGTTCCCTTTTCTCCACCGTCACCAACATTCATTATTTCTTGTCTTTTTGTTAAAGCCATTCTAACAGGTATGAGGTGATATTTCATTGTGGTTTTGATTTGCATTTCCCTGATGATTAGTGATGTTGAGCATCTTTCCATGAACCTGTTGGTCATCTGTATGTCTTTGGGAAAATCTCTATTCAGGTACTTTGCCCATTATTCAATTAGATTATTTGTCATTATTGTTGTTGTTTTTGCTATTGAGTTGGGTAAGTGCTCTGTATATTTTGGTAATTAACTTGGCATCAGATATACGATTTGCAAATATTTTCTCTCATGATATTGGTTACCTCTTCACTCTATTGTTTCCTTTGCTATGCAGAAGAAATAGTATATGTATATATACAGTACTATATGCATTATATACAATATAGTACACACAATATAGTACACACTGAGAACTGCACGGGGTCTTCTTACCTGTGAGGTAATATGTTCATGGATAAGCACTGAGTACTTCAAGAGTGATTCTAGAGGCAGAGCTACTGCATTTGTTTTTTATTTTAGATGAGGTTCAGAAAATAATCTTGATCAAAAGACACAGTTAGAGTGTCCTAAATCAGCGGAGTACACAAATATCTACTAAGTGAGACCATTTTCCTCCATAAAATAGCACAAACATATGCTCTGTCTGCACAGTAGCTTACTTTGTCCATTTTCCCCAATGATCTCCATTGAGAACAAAGCTTGGAATACAAACTCCTTACAATGGGCTTCAAGGCACTGCCTAGTTCACATCTTACCTGTTTTTCCAGTTGATCATGTACTACTTTCCTCCTTGCTCACAGCTTTCCAACCACACTGGCTTCTTTTGATTTCTTCAATAAGACTCTCTCTCTTGCTTTAAAATCTCTGCATTTGAAAATGTTTGGCTCTCTCACACTTTTTTTTTTTTTTTTTTTTTAAGAGACTATTTATTTATCTGACACAGAGAAACATGGCCAGAGAGGGAACACAAGCAGGAGGAGTGAGAGAGGGAGAAGTAGGCTTCCTGCCACCCACGGAGCCTGATGTGGGGCTCGATCCCGGGTCTCCGGGATCATGACCTGAGTTGAAGGCAGTTGCTTAACCAACTAAGCCACCCAGGCGCCCCGCTCTTTCACACTTTTAAAAGTCATTTGATTTGATTTTCTTTCTTTCTTTCTTTCTTTCTTTCTTTCTTTCTTTCTTTCTTCTCCTTTTTTTTTTTTTTTTTTTTTTTTTTTTTTGAGAGAGAGCGCTCATGCCTGTGAATGGGGTTGGGGGAAAGGGGCATAGGGAGACAGAGAGAATCTTAAGCAGACCCTTCACCAAGCTGGTTGTGGGATTTGATTTCACAACCCTGAGATCATAACCTGAGCCAAACTCAAAGAGTTGGCTATTCAACCTATGGAGCCACCCAGGCACCCCCCAAAATTGTTTGATTTTAATTCTTTTATTACTACAGAAAGTAATTCTTACCTGGCGACATTATCTAGAGTACTTTCTCCTTCTGCCATCATATCATCCTGTTTATTTCTTTCATAGTACTTATCACTATCATAGGTAATACTATTTATTAATTTGTTTAGTGGTTCCTTATGTGTTCCCTGCTTTTAAAGTGTAACTCTAGGGACCATATCTTTTTTTCTGCTGGGCCCTCGGTGCTTACAATAGTGGTCAACACATGGTTTGTTCTTGTAATTCTAGTTGACTGAATTGAATGAATAAATTTTAAGTACAGCAAGGTCAACGAATAGAAAAAGCTGCTTTCAGAAAGTTTTAAATTGCTAATTAGTATATGGATTCTTTAAATTGGTATTTAGTTACTTCAGGAGGCTAGACTTTATCTCTGCAGTGAGGCTTTAAGCTCCTGTGTTCTAAGCTCCTTTGGAATCATACAAAGTGCTGATCCCTGTGTTGTTTCCCTTCATCTCTCACAACAGAGCTAGTTGCTTCCTCTGTAGTCTCAATATACTTTGCTTTCAACTTTATTAAAGTATATTCATGCTATTATATAATATATAAAGTATATTCATGGTATTATAATGATTTGTTTACATGTATGTCTCTTCCTTTCTCTTCTCTTCAATCTAGCCCCTGCCCACAACCTCCTCAATAAGATTCTATGAAAGGGAACACTTAATTTATTCTTGTTTGAATCTTTGTTTCCTTGCACAGTGTCTAGCACAGTCTACCAATATTTGGGGAATAAATACAAAATAATTTCTCAATAAATATTGCATTGTTAACATACTTTTCTGGTCACTTAATATCTGAAAATGAAAGCTTACTGATCTTTTTTACTGAACATAATAGATTTCTTGGATTTTAATACAGAAGGAAAATCTTCCATTTTATTGTACATCTCTTACTTGACAGTGGAATTCTTCTTGGGTGAGGGAGAAGTAGCTATATATATATTCCTTTGCAGCCTCCTATGGAGAGCCATGTTCTTTTACTTTCATGGTATTCTTTTAGGCTGAAGTATACAAAAAGTACACAAAAAGATGCTTTTAGAAACAAATTCATTTTTAAGGTATGATTGTATTATGTTTGTGACCCTTATCTCCCTTTATTTATTAGAAAGCAGCAAGGTGTTTAAAACTAGTCTGTGAGAAGAGGAGTTTATACTTTTATTTTTTAATTCCAGTATAATTATCAGTGTTACATTAATTCAGGTATAAAATACAGTGATTCAGCAATTCTGTACATTACTTAGTGTTCATCATGATAAGTGTATTCTTAATGCCCTTCACTATTTCACCTGATTCCTGCCAACCATAACCACCAGTTTGTTCTCTATAGTTAAGAATATGTTTTTGTTTGTCTCTCTTTTTTTTTCTTTGTTCATTTTTTTCTTTTATTGTTTTGTTTTTATGTAGGCTCCATGCCCAGCATGGAGCCTAGTGAAGGGCCTGAACTCTTAACCCTAATGTCAAGACCCGAGCTGAGATTAAGAGTTGGATGCTTGGGGTGCCAGGGTGGCTCAGTTGGTTAAGCAACTGCCTTTGGCTCAGTCATGATCCCAGAGACCTGGGATCGAGCTCAACATTGGGCTCCCTGCTGGGTGGGAAGCCTGCTTCTTCCTCTCTCACTCCCCCTGCTTGTGTTCCCTCTCTAGCTGTGTTTCACTCGGTCAAATAAATAAAAATCTTGAAAAAAAAAAAAAGAGTTGGATGCTCAACCAACTGAGCCACCCAGGTGCCCCTTATTTTGTTTCTTAAATTCCACAGAAAATGAAATTATGTGGTAATTGTCTTTCTCCTGACTTACTTCATTGGCATTATACCCTCTAGATTCATCTGTGTTGTTGCAAATGGCAAGATTTCATTCCTTTTTATGGTTGAGTAATAACCAGTTGTGTGTGTGTGTGTGTGTGTGTATGTGTATGTATGTGTACCATATTCTTTATCCAATCATCTATCTATGGATACTTGGGCTGTTTTCATATCTTTGCTATTGTAAATAATGCTGCATTAAAAAAGGGAGTATGTATATCTTTTCAAATTTTGACTTTCAGAATTACTGGATCATATAGTAATTCTGGGGGAACCTTCTTGCTGTTTTCCACAGTGGCTGCAACAGTTTGCATTCCCACAAGAGTGCACAAGAATTCTTTTTCTCCACATCCTTGCCAACATTTGTTGTTTCTTATGTTTTTGATTTTAGCAGTTCTGAGTAGTGTGAGGTGATATCTCATTGTGGTTTTGATTTGTGTTTTTCAAATGATGAGTGTTGTTGAGCATCTTTTTATGTGTCTGTTGGCCATCTGGAGGTCTTCTTTGGAAAAATGTCTGTTCATGTCTTCTGCCCATTTTTTAACTGGATTATTTGTTTTTTGTTAAGTTATATAAAATATTTTTGAAAGGTTTTATTTACTTATTTGACAGAGAGAGAGGTCACAAGTAGGCAAAGAGGCAGGCAGAGAGAGAGGAGGAAGCAGGCTCCGCGCTGAGCAGAGATTCCCAACATGGGCCTCGATCCCAGGACCCCAAGATCATGATGTGAGCCAAAAGGCAGAGGCTTTAACCCACTGAGCCACCCAGGTGCCCAAGTTGTATAAATTCTTGTGTATGTCGGTTATTAATCCCTTAGCAGATATGGCATTTGCAAATATCTTCTCTCACTTTGTGGATTTTCTTTTTTTTCTTTTTAAGATTTTATTTATTTGACAGAGAGTAACACAGCTAGAGAAGGAACACACACAGAGGGAGTGAGAGAGAAGCAGGCTTCCACTGATCAGGGAGCCTGATGTGGGGCTCGATCCCAGGATCCTGAGATCATGACCTGAGCCGAAGGCAGACACTTAACGACTGAGCCACCCAGGCAACCCTTGGTGGATTTTCTTTTAGTTTTGTTGAGTATTTTCTTTGCAGAAAGAATGCTTTTTATTGTCTAGAAGCTTTTCATTGTGATGTAGCCCCAATAGTTAATTTTGCTTTTGTTTACCTTGCCAAAAGTGACATATCTAGAAAAATATTTCTACAGTTGATGTCAAAGAGATTATTGCCTGTATATCTTCTAGGAGTTTTATGGTTTCAGGCCTCACATTTAGGTCTTTCATACATTTTGAATTTATTTTTGTGTATGGTGTAAGAAAGTGGTGCAGTGTCATTCTTTTGCATAGAGCCATCTGGTTTTCCCAGCACCATTTTTTTTACATTATTATTTTTTTATTGTTACTTAATTTTTTTCCCAGTGTTCCAAGATTCATTCCCCATTCCCCACACCCAGTGCTCCACTCAATAGGTGCCCCCAGTACCCACCACCAGGTTCTCCCATCCCTCCACCCCCTTCCCTCCAAGTCCCTCAGTTTGTTTCTGTGTCCAAAGTCTCTGTTGTTTCTTTTCTCTCCCTGAATTATCCTACTTCCTATTTACTTTCCTTCTCCCACTGCCTTCCAGGTTACCCCTCATGCACCGCAAGTAAGTGAAACCATGTGATACTTGACTCTCTCTTCTTGGCTTATTTCACTCAGCATAATCTCTTCCAGTCCAGTCCATATTGCTACAAAAGTTGGATATTCATCCTTTCTGATGGAGGCATAGTATTCCATTGAATATATGTACCACATCTTCTTTATACATTCATCTGTTGATGGGCACCTTGGCTCTTTCCACAGTTTGGCAATTGTGGCCATTGCTGTGATGAACAGTGGGGTACATATGGCCCTTCTTTTCACTACATCTGTATCTTTGGGGTAAATGTCCAGTAGTGCAATTCCCAGCACCATTTTTTGAAGAGACTTTTTTCCCAGTGTATTTTCTTGCCCCCTATGCTGTAGATTAATTGTCTATGTAATCATGGGTTTATTTCTAGGATCTCTATTCTGTTCCATTAATCTGTGTGTCCATATTTGTGCCAGTACCATACTGTTTTGATTACTACAGGTTTGTAGTAGATCTTGAAATCTAGGATTGTGATACCTCTAGTTTTGTTCTTTTTCAAGATTGCTTTGGGTATTCTGGGTCCTTCATGATTCTCAAACAAATTTTAGGACTATTTGTTCAGTTCTGTGAAAAATGCTCTTGATATTTTGGTAGGGATTGCATTAAATCTATATATTACTTTGGGTAGTATGGAAATTTTAACAACATTGTTTTTCTCAATCCATCAGTGTGGACTGTCTTTCTGCTTGTTTGTGCCATCTTCAATTTCTTTCATCAAATTTTTTAAAAATTTATTTATTTGAGAGAGAATAAGAGCAGGAGGAGGAGGAGCAGAAGGAGAGGGAGAGTACGAACCCCAAGGAGGCTTCACACCCAGTGTGGAGCCCAACACAAGACTCAATCTCACCATCCTGAATTCATGACCTAAGCCCAGATCAAAAGTCAGATGCTCAACCAACTGTGCCACCTAGGCACACCTTGTCAATGTTTTATAGTTTTCCAAGTATAAGTCTTTCATTTTCTTGATTAAGTTTATGTCTAGGTATTTTGTTCTTTTGGTGTAATTGTAAATGAGGTTTT
The DNA here is from genome assembly GCA_004023965.1 of Spilogale gracilis. Lineage (NCBI taxonomy): Eukaryota > Metazoa > Chordata > Mammalia > Carnivora > Mephitidae > Spilogale > Spilogale gracilis. The sequence goes on along the minus strand of PITA01006072.1, from coordinate 40,197 downwards.
CTTAATTTCTCTTTCTGCTACGCCATTTTTAATGTATAGAAATTCAATAGATTTCTTTATTTTGATTTTATACCCTGTGACTTTTCTGAATTCATTTATTATTTCTAGCAGTTTTTTTGGTGGAGTCTTTTGGTTTTTCTATCTGTATCATCATGTCATCTGTAACTAGTGAAAATTTTACTTCTTCCTTACCAATTGGGATGCATTTTATTCCTTTTTGTTGCCTGATTTCTGTGGCTAGGACTTCTAGTTCTATGTTGGGTAACAGTGGGAGTGGACATTCTTTTCTTATTCCTGATGTTACAGGAGAAGTTCTCAGTTTTTCACCATTGAGTATGATGTTAGCTGTGGATTTTCATATATGGCCTTTATTATGTTGAGGTATGTTCCCTCTAAACCTACTTTGTTGAGGTTTTTATCACGAATGGATATTAATGCTTTGTCAAATGCTTTTTCTATGTCCATTGAAATGATTATATGGTTCTTATCCTTTCTCTTATTGATGTGGTATATCACATTGATTGATTTGTAAATAGTGAAATAGTGAAGTTCTTTTGCACCCCAAGAATAAGTACCACTTGGAGAATGACTTTTTTACCTTTGCTAATATTTTGTTGAGGGTTTTAAGAATGTGTTCATCAGAGATATTGCCCTATAGTTTCCCTTTTTTGGTAGTGTCTATATCTGGTTTTGGTGTCATGGTAATGCTGGCTGATCAAATGAATTCGGAAGCTTTCCATCCTCTTTTATTTTTTTGGAATAGTTCGAGAAGAGTGGGTATTAACTCTTCTTTAAATCTTTGGTAGAATTCATCAGTGAAGCCATTTGATTCTGGACTTTTTCTTGTTGGGAATTTTTAAATTACTGCTTCAATTGCATTGCTAGTAATTGGTCTGTTCAAATTTATATTCTTCTGACTTAGTTTTGGGTATGTTTCTAGGAATTTATCCATTTCTTCCAGGTTGTCTACTTTTTTGGCATATAATTTTTCACAAGGCTTTCTTATAATCCCTTATATTTCTGTGTATTGGTTATTTGAAGAAATAAATTTGTTTTTAAATAAATAAAATAATTTTATTTCTTATTTTATTTAGTTGAGTTATCCTCCTTCCCCCCCTCCCCCCATTCTAGCTTTAGGTGTAAGGTAAGATTGTTTATTTGAGATTTTTCTTGCTTCTTGAGGTAGGCCTGTATTGCTATAATCTTCTCTTTTAGAACCGCATCACAAGATTTTGGACCACTGTGTTTTCATTTTCATTTGTCTAGGAAAAGAGTTTATACATTTTGAGAAGAGATTAAATTTGCTCCTTGTGAAATTATTATCAGTTGTCTTTTAAAGGAAAAGAGTGATCCACCTGGCAGGTAAATATTCCTTTAATATTTAATTTAACCCACAAACTTTTATAGTAGATAATCACCATGTATTAAATGAGCACTTTGGGGGAGTCTTAGAGCTATGCCTTGGGCTCTGGAGAGGACACAAAAGAGAAAAGAAGAGAAAGGCTCTAGCCTTTCTAAGACCTTCTAAGGCTTAGCCTTCTAAGACTCCCCTTAGAAGAGACCATGAACTAAGTTGCACTGTCTTGTTTTTTGAGGTGTGATAAAATTCCAATGGTGTGTAAATATAACATGAACTTTTCTCAAAGAACACGTTATTTTGGAAAAGTGAACAGTATGAGTTTCTTTTCTTAATTCTTTTACCTTATTCTTTAGTAACACATCTGGTGCTTTCTAGGGCTGCTTGTGTATATTCATATTTTATGTGTTTTCTAACTTCCTCTTAAAAGTTGGAAGACTTATTAGTAGCATTGATCACACCATTTCCCCCAGATATGGACAAATGTGGATGAGGCATATATGATTCTTAAAATTAGAAGGATATATTGAATGGTTTCATGATGACAGTTATGTTAAAAATGCATATCATCTAGTACCCTAACTTTTGGACATAGAAGTGAAGAGGTAGAAAATTTGAGTAGATTCCCCTGGAAGTTTAGATTTATTGATACAAATAGCACACGCGTATTTATAGCATCCCTGGACAGAGAATCTGGAGAGTTAGCCTCCAGAGGAAGCCAGGAGAGTTAAGGTGGTTGTGAAGATTAAATGAGGTCACAGCCAACGAATTGCCTTGGCACTTTTTATGAAATATAGAGGTTGCTCATAAAACCTTTGTTAGATCCCTCCAAAGAATTCATTAATAGTTTAGAGACTTTTTTTAAGCCCAGCAGACTTAACATAATGGATATGCTTTATATGTTGAAGGAGACCTATACTTCCTATATTGGAAGTAGTGAAATATAGAATAAGGGCAATGTTTATTGAGGCCCCTCTAGGGCAGGGACTCTCAGGGCACCATTAAGTTCTGTTTTGTTGTTAAAATTAAAGAATGAAGAAAAGTTAGTAGAGTCACCTACTTGAAATAAATACACCTCATTTAACAATCTTATTCTGTTTATTTGGTTCTAAATATAATGCAAGATCATCACTCTCTGTGAACAAAGGGGGCCAAGAGGATAGCCAAAGCGTTGTGTTTTTTTTGTTTGTTTGTTTTTAAAGATTTTATTCATTTACTTGACAGAGAGAAAGATCACAAGTAGGCAGAGAGGCAGGCAGAGAGAGAGGAGAAGAAAACAGGCAGAGAGCCTGTTGAGGCCTCATCCCAGGACCCTGAGATCACGACCTAAGCGGAAGGCAGAGGCTTTAACCCACTGAGCCACCCAGGCGCCCTGTTTGTTGGTTTTTTAAACAGGAGTGACATCATTTAGTCTGCTACTAGTTAACTGTGGTTCACACATCTTAACTGAAACATTAGCATCTGGATGACAAATGAAAAGTCATTTGGTTTTGGTATTCAGAATAGCAGGTTCAAAGGGGCAAGGAAAAGCTTGTGTTAGCATAGTTTGTGATGTTGAATAAGGTAACTTATTAAAGAAAATTGATTTCCATATGTGGAAATTTAAAATAGTTAAGATTTGTATTCCATTTACAAATTGAAAAAAGGAAAGGATGATAGTCTATAAAGTGGTTTTGCTTTCCTGCTGTCTCTCTGGAGTTTATCCTAATATATATAATTTGTAAAACAGTATTGTCTAAAACTAGAGGACTTTGGTTAATGCTAAGTGGGATAGGAATATAGTAAATCCTTCCTGAGATAATTTAAAAAAACCCAACAACTGAGGAAGTTTAATTACATTAAATAAGTAATTTAAGTGTAGATTTTCTTAAACCTTCTACCTATGACCAAAAGCATAAATAAGTAATCTATGAGATAAGTGGGTCTTGTATAATAGATGAATACTGAAAATTAAAGAGCACACAACTCTAGACTGCAGCATTTCCTTCCATCCCTTCTATTCCTTTTATTGCTAAATATGGTCTGGATGTAATTAAAACAAAAGTCATGGGACTGACGTTTTGTAGTGTAAGTTCAAAATAAGAATAAATTTAATCTTTTCCAGCACCCATTTTAACTTGTCTTTTGCCAAATTACTGTCATCAAACAAATTTTATGTAAAACTTTAAGAAAAGTGACAGAAAATTATAATATACATACACTACATATAATATATACAGACTATGTATACGTATTATATATACATTATATACTGTATATTATATATGTAACTATATATACTACATAGGATACTAAAGTTAAATAGTGGTACAAAAGAAGAACTTTACATATGCTCTTCATGTTTTTGCATGATGTATCTAAAAGTCACTGCATTACTTCTAATTACTAATTACAGCATTGCAGGGTGCTTTTTGGCAGTAAAGAGTTATATTTACAAAAATAGACAAATTCACTTAGTCCCATTACCTGAAAAAAGACTTAATCTGATTATGATAATCTTTCGTAAAATAAATTCCAACCTATGGTTTCTTTAGGCAGGAAAAATGTTATGCTTTGAAACATGGCAAAATCAGGGATATATTTACATATAGAAATAGAGCTGTAATTTGACAATATTGTATGAAGGTCAAATAGAATCTTTTCCAAAGTCAGTCTCTTCCTATTCCTGAAGGTAAAATGGCTGATACATCTATACTTGACTGCTCATCATCATACCTTGACTTACTTCTTTCTAGACCAATCCAAAGCAAGTCTCCAACATCCCTTCCCACATGCCTCTTATCCTCTCTTTAGTATAAATTTCTTGCTTCACCCATATGACTACCGTACTGTCCTTTGGAGAACAACTTCTACAGCCCAGGTTTCTCTCTTCCCAGAAGCCCTTCCTGTCTCCTTTAGATCAGAGACACATCTCTTTTGAAAAGCTATCCCAGTGACTTCTTAATTATCTGCACTCTGTAACACATTATTTGTATCTTAATCTTGGTACTTCCTTTAATATAGTATAATTTTTTTTTGGTTAGTAGACTCTTGGTATGCAAGGCATCAGGACACTGTATTGTGTATATAGTATCATTTTAACTGTGGATAGAAAAATACATAAAGGAGGAATTCGATGAAATGAGTATGATTTAATATTTTTGTACCTATGTGTGTGTTTGTATATATATGTATACATAGCTTTCTACAATAAGCTTATATATTCAGAGGAAAAAAAGGGGAAAAATTGAAAGAAATCTAAATGGGAAAAGGAGTTTCTCAGACAATGTCTAATCACTAAGTCATGCTATTATATAAAATAGTTAGGGGTAGGCAATATATATATATTTTTAGAACTTAAATGCAAAAGTGAAATTTTCTTTTATCAACTTTCAAGAAAGCAGATTGGATATTTTTTAATTATTGCTTCACGTAAATGATTAAAAAGTATAATTCCCTACAGATTATTCTAGCTAAAGAGAAATATTTCTTCTACAACTCTGAGTAGTTGGATAGAAAGCAGGTAACTTTAATCCCACACGGACTATTTAGAGAGACTCAAGAGGAAGGGAGGCTTCAAATCCCAGGCTCTGCAAGCTCCTGGTGGTGGGGGAAACATGGGGGCCTTTGTCAGAACATATTAATGAATCTTTGGGTAAGGGCAGCTATGGAAAGGAAGAGGCGGTGAAATGTAAATTGTTCTGCACAATGAAGTGAGAAAGTGGAGCTTCTGGGAGGGAACCCAGAAAATAAGCTGGGAGACATGAGGAGACTCTGGAGGCTTATTGCTTTAATTGACAAGTATTTATTGAGTGCCTGACATGGGCAGACACTGTCCTAGGTATTGGAGATTCAGTAAAAATTTGCCCTAGGGGAGTTTATATTCTAGTGTGCAGGAGGCTGAATAGATTAAATAGATTAACAATTAGATAAAATTAGGTAGATAAAAATGTCTTCCCTAGGAATGTTTATGTTCTAGTGGGCAGGAGGCTGAAGCCTGAGTGTTTTTGGGTGGGTGGGTGGGGGATCAGGGGTGAGGTGAGGGCACTAGAGGACTTTTTTAAGAAAAGAGATGTTCAGTGTTTTATGCATTGCTACCATGTTGCCCCCAAATTTCTAGCAAAGGTACAGTGTTTCATTTGGGTTTGTATTGGGGCTGAGACAAAGCAGGGAAAAGAGAGGAGGCTAGAAAGCTGGCAGCTCAACCAGACACTGGTGGAGTCTGCCTAGTCCTTTTGCTCATAGTCTTCATTCAGTACCCCCCACTGCACCGCACACTCCCCTGTTGTGATGGGCTGACGCCAGGAACCAAGGCTATATGCACTGCTTGTATCACAAAGCAGGAAAGAGGCAGCTCTCCTCCTTTTCTGTTTTAATCTGTTGGAGAGTTATCCAGGTCACCATGCCTTGCAGTGATATTTACAAGGTTTACCAAAAATAATTATTTCAATTTTAGTCGGTGGTCTCTGCCTCTTTATCTTCTCTGGTTAAAACTTGCCTATAGCTTCCTAATACTCTTAGGATATAGCCCCATATCTTTAAAATAAGGTATAAGAGGCATGTAATCAAGGGTCTACTGATTCCCACTTTGGCCCTCCTTGAATTGAGTCCATCAAATGCATCCTTAGGGCCTTTGCATGACTGCAAATCTTTGCTACTGGCCCCTGCCTGGTTAAATTGTAATTTAATTGTTTCTTCTCCAGACTTCTCCAGACTTTCTTGGACTTCCCTAGGTTAGAGCTCCCTATGAAATGCTCTTAGAGTGCCCCACAACTCCTCACACACTGATTCCACCTAGTCGTAGCCTGTTGTGTAGTGCGGGGTTTCTGTGCCAGACTTTTGAGTATCACCTGTTCGCCGACCATCCTCATCTTGCTTACCTCTGTATCCTCGAAGCTCACTACAGTGCAAAGTGGGAGTTTCATAGTATAGACAGCAGTTCCTGTGAGCTTGGAGCTCACTTCAAGTGACAGACTCTAAGCTGTGTTTAGGTTCTACTTCCTTTCCCACAGTCAAGGGGTGTGGTGCCTGGGCAGGCTTTTCTCAGCCAGGCTGGATACACTCCCAGGAGAAGCCCTAAAGCTTCATGGTTATACATTCTATTTTGCTTGTTTGGGCTCAGAATGGGACCTTGGGTGCAATTCATTTGTAAACATTCAGCATAAAAAACAAAAAAAACCAAAACAAAACAAAAACAAACCAAAAGAACAAAAACAGGATGCCCACAGAGAGATAAAGTAGTTAACCACAGAGGACCAATAGCTCTGCCAGAGCAACCAATAGTGTCCAGACACTAACTGACTTGTTACTATTCTCTGGCAAAGAAAGCAAATGCTTGCCTGTGATAGTAGGCAAACTCTCACAGCTTTGGCTTTGGGACTTTGGGACTGTTAGTATATGTGCAAAATAACTTGTATTCCGGTAAGGTGGTAAGCCCGGAGTTGTATATCCAGTGCAGTTTCCTTCCTCCATAGCTTCCCAAATTACCTCACTCAGTTTGATACACAGTGTTCCATTTACTCTTTACAGAATTGCCTTCAGGAATGTCCAACATTTCTGCTGCTTCTTGCAATCCATAATGCTCCTTCCTTTGATTTCTGCCCTTGTCTTCTCTCCCCTGTCTCCCTCTTCGCCAGGGTTCTGTGACATACCTTTAACTTTTATTTTTATTTTATATTCACTTTTTTCAGCCCACAATCCTACAGAGAGCTGGTTGTCATTTTTACTTAGACTCTGGCCTTGATGCATCTATTTTCCTATCAGAGGCTCTAGAATCCTCAGGGATCCAAGAGGCAGAGTGGGGAAAAACCACCTTTGGGAAAAGCTTGTGTCATCTGCACAATAAAGGGCCTTTGTCCCTGTGCCTAGTGAATTCCCCACATCAGTCTTTCTGTTCTACTTGTACACATAGGCAGCCATGCTGCGCTCTAATTTTGAGAGCAATATGTGTGCTGACAGATCAAAAACACCTCTACATCATATCCTTTCCTTAACACCTCATAAATTTTAACAAACTGGGTGAACTAAGCCTGCTTACCAGAGGGTAATTTGGAGTGGTCTGTTTTTATTAACAATGACATCAGGTGTTATAACAGTTCTGTTTTAAACGCATTGTCAGGCTGTGTGACATATGCCAATTAAGCTTGCAAAAATTGACTTTGACTTGAATTATTTTATCTTGTACAGAGATGGTTTCCTAGAGCCATTAACATATAATAGAGAAAAAAATTTAAAAAGTTACACATTCTTTCTCTTTTTTTGAAATGTATCACAAAATCTAATTTGAATAACAACTTTAAGAAATTGCATGCTGTTTCTACTTGATGTTATACAAAAGCTCTCTTTTTGTTGGCCACCTCTGTTGTCATGGCAACAGTTGCGATTTCACAGATGCAGCAGTGTGTTTGCTGAGCAAGAATACAAGACCACTGTGTATTATAGTAATTATTTAAGAACAGGTGTCATTAACATAAGACTCATTGTCAAGCTCATTAGGGAAAGGACAAAATGAAGTATTGCTATCACATGAGATCAGGAAAATATTGGGGAAATAATAGCATAAATGTATAAGACACTTGAATGTACAGAGCTTTTTGTGTGGACTAATTCAGTATGAATATAAAAATTTATGAAATATAAACATAGGATCATTAAAATTTCACCCTGGAAACTTAACCTGAAAAATAATCTAGTATAAACTCGTAACTTGTTCTAATGCCAAAAAAAAAAAAAAAAAGGTACGATTCCTCAGCAAGCTGCATGTGTAATTTCATGTGGAAAATCAATGAACTCTAGAAATTTATATTTATATCAGGAGATATGCAGTGCTAATCCATGTGGACATCATAAGGTTTCAAATTTGCCTCCTTATTAAGGAAATAAATGTATTTTCTCATAATATCTGAGAAGCTGATTGGAGTACACGTTTTTATGGTAATGAACCAATACATCTAGGGAAGTCATCTCTATTGGGCAAAGTAATTGAGTTTTTAATACAATTTTTTCTTGCATATGTGAAGTAACTAATTATTTCTCACTGAAAATGAAGGTGAAGTTAAGCCCAATTGTGTTATATTCTTGAAGGTATAAAGAATGACTCCGAGCTAAAGAGCAGTTACTGGTGGCCCTCTAAACTCTCTTATTCATCCTTAAAAATCATCTAATAATATTCTCCTTTGGAATTACTTGAAAATAAATGGGCTGGCTAAGAGTCTTTCAGTTTCAAGAGAACTCAGGATTTAGGTGACGTGCTAATGAACAGTTCGTGAACCAATAGTAAGTCTGCCAACAGCTTTAATAATGTCCCTGAAATCCTGGGGCATCTCTCTTCTCAGTGTGATTATTATAAGGTTGTATTTTCAGTGACTTCTCTAAGGTTTAAGCTCTTCTTTTCCAACGTAGGACATTTTCAACAGAACAGGCACTATTAGATTTGCCAGTTTCAGAAAAGTAAATGATATTTTCATGTCAGTTGCTGTTGTGGAATTTTATCACCTATGTCTTAGCATTGTTCCTAAGCACATTTTTTTTTTCATTTTAAATGTGTAGATTATCTTTATTGATAAAAGATGATGACAAAATTGGTGTATGGATTACAGAATCAGATTAATTATTCCACACTGAATAATATAATTTAATTTTTAGATACAAAATTAACAGGAAATTTTTTTAGTATGTCTAACCATTGACACCAACTGAAATTTCATTGCACAGAGTGGAGAAGGTGTGAGAGACAGAGAAGATTTTGGGACCATAGTATAACCAAATAATGAAGGAGTTTGCAGATATTTAATATTATGGCAGTTTTTATACCAAATATTTAGTCAACTGGTGAATTAAAAGCAACAACTCAATTTAGTGTACACTCTCAAAAAGCCATCAATCTAAACAACTTGTGGCTCCACCCTAGTCATGAGCATGTGAATAATTAAACCAGTTAACTTGACGCATAGTTCTAAAGTCTTTAGGCTAATGAAAAGAAAAATCATGGTATTTGGATACATGATAAGAGATGTAGGCATAATGTATGCATTGTATGCATAATACGAGATTAAATCTAGGGGTTTAAAAGAATGAACTTTGGAGTCAGAGAGGGTTCTCATCCATGCCTGGACTCTTATATGTTCTGAAACTTTAGGTAAGTTAAACTCTCTATGCCTCTCAGTTTTAATACTATGAAGTGGGAATAATACTTTCTAATTCATAGAGTTGAGTATCAATATGTTAAAAAAAAGTATAGGTAGGGCTTCTGGGTGGCTCAGTGGGTTAAAGTCTCTGCCTCCAGCTCAGGTCATGATTTCAGGGTCCTGGGATCAAGGCTCGCATGGGTCTCTCTGCTCAGCAGGGAGCCTGCTTCCTCCTCTCTCTCTGCCTGTTTCTCTGCCTACTTGTGATCTCTCTGTCAAATAAATAAATAAAATCTTAAAAAAAGTATATAAAAAAGTATAGGTATATTTGCATATACTAAGTACTTGACAGTAGTAATAATAGTTATTATTTTGATAGGCTTAGTGAATTTTTGTGTGGTGGAAATAAAATACCATTACTCCTTTTCACCTTAATAAAAATACTTTTGTTCTAAGAAATAAATTCAGAAGAACTGTAACAAGACATTTGAGGTTTTTTTTAAAAGATTTTATTTTAATATCTTGAGATGAGAGCAGGAACACAGGCTAGGGTGGAGGAGAGGGAGAAGCAGGGTCCCCACTGAGCAGGCAGCCCAACACAGGGCTCCATCCCGGGACCCTGGGATCATGACCTGAGCTGAAGGCAGACACTTCACCGACAGAGCCACCAAGCTACCCCAGACATTGAAGTTTTTAAAATAGACTTTTGGATTACTATACAGAGGCTTATTGTAACTCTCATAAAATATATACATTATATTATTTACTGTCTAACAAACTTTAACGTTGCCAGTTATAAATTTACCTGGACAATGGGCAATAAAGAATGTTGAGATTTCTGCTAGGGAGTTAATAAATATGTGACTATTATATGTCATTATTTTTATTACAAGTCCAACACTCAAGAAAGATGACCCAACTACTTTGTGGTGCCACTTCTTTGAAGTCATTGCTGACCTGGGTTCTAGATTAGAATGCTCATGACTGAACTGCTGACTGGTGCCTGACCACGTGTAGGGGTATGTTGTTAAACTGGCTCTCTCAACAACCATAACAAAATGACCATAAAAGCAGCAATAGCCCAGACTTGTAGCATTTGCCAGTTTTCACAGGGTAAGTACTTCCACCATGGCTGATTTCAACTGTAATGCCTAAATATTAATGCCTAAACAATTAGTTCTCTCCAACAGGAGCCAGCTTCTGCACATCCTGTGCTATACCAGGTCTCCGTTTGAGAAGCAAATTTGTTCTCATCTCCAAATTTAAAGTGGAAGGAACTAACATTTCCCTTATTGCAAAGACTTGATGGACTCACAGAAGAGAAAAAGTCAGTTAAATACCTTTTTTAACATTCCATGCACATGGAAGTTCAAAAGTCAAAGATGTGATGATATATGAAAAGCTTTCTGTAGGTTTTTATGATTCTGAGAGAGCAGTTTATCTCCATAAAAAGACACCATATGTGCCCCCGACCCAACACACCTGTGTGTGTGTGTATATGTGTAATTGGATTATCCCGATAATAACTGGATTAGCTATAAAGACAGAACTTATCCAATCAGATGTGTGTGTGTGTGTGTGTGTGTGTGTGTGTGTGTGTGTGTATAATCTGTGAATGTATTTTATTATTTTTTTTGGCTAAAGTATTATAATTAATGCTATTTTTCAGGAGCAAATTTGTACTAAACTGCACATGTCTGATGTAAAAGAATATTCATTTTGAAAAGAGACGTAATTGAAATAATTGAACCTTTCATTAGGGTTGAATTTTCCTCTTGTCTCTCTTTAGCACTAATGATAGATTACAGAATTAATTTCTTTTACATTTTTTGGTTTGATTAAATCCCCTTAAATATTCTAGAGAGAAAAAAAAAACAAAGCAAACAACAACAACAACAAAAAAAACCCCAAAACTTCCACCCCAAAACCCACCCACTTTCTTTAAAGTCCTGGAACTGACTTTCTGATGGAGATTTCTTTCTAGGTTGGCTTAGTAGAAATGGTAAGGGTATGGACTTGAATTACCATTAGAGAAAAAATTTTAGTCTGTATTCTTCTCACAGGCACAGAATCAGGAATTATTTTAATCATATTCACAAACTGTATTAAACATCTACATTATGCAGAGCACTGGACTGGGAATTCAGGAGTGGGTATTAGTAACAGTGTTTAGGGTTTTATTCCCCCTTGAGAAGTCTTGAGCTACATATAATGGATGCAGACACAGTTTTGTGGCTGTTATATTATAATCCCACAATTGCTGGAGAATTTCACCATATGTCAGAACTTTCTTACTCTGGTAGTTTTAGCTATGCCAAGTTATTTTAAGAAATTGGTGATTAATAGTAGAACTCTTCGGAAAGTCTTCAGGAAAAAAAAAAAAAACCTGTGTCCAGGGATTTGTCCCAGGTATACATATGTAATATAGAGTAAACCATTACTGAGCCCATATGCCCAGAGATCTGTCTCACCTGTGTTACATGCTTCCTGTTTCAACTTCCCTATCTCTGTAATAATGCAAAGAATCTTCAGCATTAAAGAAGGAAGATGAGTTAGAAATGTACAGTATCAAACATCCAGAACACAGGACTTCAAGGTGAATTCAGGTCAAACTCCCCTGGGAAGAGCAGTTTCCATAACTTGGCACAGGTCTCAGTGTGAATTGAAGATATGAGATATTGTTAAAAAAGGAGAGAGAGAATCATTGATTTTGTGGGCTGGTAATAGTCATGGCAAATGAGCTCTGCCACGGGAAAGGAAGGCAGCAGCTCTGAAAATAGAGATGAGAGGGATTCAAGAACAAAAAGAAGAAAACAAAGATTTTAAGGTATTTTAAATTTGATTTTTGGAAGTTTGGATATCTGTAATTCTTGCATATAGGACTATAGTTAAGTAATAGGGAAATAAAATAGAGAAGAAACTGGAAGTCTATTAAAACCCTGTTCAACATTAAGTTATTTTTTTTCTACAGCATCATTTTTTTTGGTGTATAGATTTCCATCTTTTTTTTGTCATTGAATTCAAGAGCAAAGCTATATGTGGATTGTAATGCAATATCCTGGCTCTGAATTTCAAACTGCACATGAATTTTAAGGTGCGATGAGTTATTTCAACTAATACATCCCAGATTTAAACTCAGATGTGGTCGTTCACAAGGAAACAAATATTAATGATATTCAAGAATCTATGCAAGGCAGAAGGAACCAATGTAGGTGCACTCAGGTCATTTACTGAGATGTTTTCAAGGCCATTGATCCTGTCTAGGGAATGGAACTAACAATTTATTGAGTACTTACTAGATGCTAGATACTATGGTAAGTACTAATATTTCTTCATAACCACTCTACAAAATAGGGTTGTGAAATCATAGTCACAGAGAGGAGGAATTAAATGTTTGGAGAAGTGAAGCACCGTGTGACAAATTGCACAGATAATGCTGACAGATCTGTACGGGCTTCACTGTGAGTGCCCGCGCTGCCCCGCGGAGCATGCTGGTCTTTTAGCAGGTGTATAGGTGTAAGTTAATGGGGTCGATAAAGCTCTTTTATACACATTAGTTCATTAGATTCTGGGAGGTAGGTGTTATTTATTTATTTATTTATTTATTTTATTGTTGACACACAATGTTACATTCGTTTTAAGGGTACAACTTAGGGATTCAACAACTCTGTACTTACACCGTGCTCACCAGGAGTGTGGTTACCATCTGTCACCATACAATCCTATTACAAGGCCATCTTTCAGCAGCCAACGTTTAAAAACTTCTCTTCAAGCTAGAGATAAGAACCTCAGTATGGTTAAAGTTTGGCTTCTTTCCTCATTGAGGACTCAGGATTGCTCTTTCCTGGTCAAGCAAAATTTGAATTCCTTCAAAGAGACAGGTGTTAAGACCTAAATCCAAGGCCCAGAGTATGTGAAGAGCAGTGGTCTCAAAGTGTGGTTAGAAGATTCCTGGGAGTCACTAAGATCCTCTTGGGAGGTGCCTATGAGTCTTACTTTTCACCGACATATCTCTGGAGGCTGAGTTTTCTCTATGTGCTTCAGTGAAAATAATATATCAAAATATTGACTACAGAAGCCAACATAAGAATTCATCTGCCTTCTGCCAGACATTAAAGATTTTTGAAAAAATACCATACAACAATTTCATTCTTGTCACATATTTTTTGGAGGGGTAGTATAGCTATTTTAGTATTTATTTTCATTTAAAGCAAGTAAGCATTTAATAATTTTTTATTTTTCATTCTTATTAATTTATTTTATTATTTAATTTTTTTTTAGTTTAACTTTTTATACATTAAATATTAGTAGATAGGATCCACATAACCAAAATCTTTTGGGAGGTCTTCAATTTTTAAGAGTTTAAAGGGGTCTGAAGATCAAATGTTCAAGAACTTCTGGTGTGTTGTTTCTCTACACTAACTTGGATACAGACCAGAACACAGTTGATAAGATAAAATGGGCCTTCCTATGACTTTTATGTTTTGGAAGTACATCAATAATTTAAAACCCAATTTCATTTACAGAGTGTCCTATGTAGTTTAATTTCTATCTCATTTATTAGTTTTCTAAATCCTCAAAAGATGAAAATAACCAATCAAGAATATCAGAAATCTCAAATTCCCCAATTAATCAAATCAAATCAAATCAAATCTACCATTAAAAGTTGTCAGGGAAAATATACCAGACCTTCATTTCAAGCTAATTGGACAATTTCTATAAGTCCATGTAACCTTCTTAATATTACTTAGGTCTCCACAAATTAAATCACAAGTCTCAGTTAAAATAAAATCTAGCATCCATTTCATAGCATAACTTTAATTTAATTTAATTGATATGTCTTCTTTCTTGCTGAATAAAGTATACCAAGCTGCTATTCTACTAATTAACCAATACGTTTACAAGTCAGTCCAGTAATTCTTGACAGAATTCCAGAATATTTTATCAATAAATAAAGCAGATGCATATAGGACATTTAGAGTAGCACCACTTTATTCTTTATAAACGCCACTGGAGACCAGGTGCTATGTCCCTTAATGGCGTGGATTAAAAAGCCATGTTGGTGTTGGTGTCACTAACTTTACATCCTATGGTGTTGTATACCCAGAGGAACAAATAATGACAGATGAAGGGCGTCTGAAAATTCTAAAATAGTAAATGAATTGATCCAGTATTGTGAAGAGGGTGCCCGTGTTGGGTGGCACATGGCTGCACAGAGAAAGAAAATGGGCAGCCTCCTTTGCAGTTACGAATGCTTGTGTAACTAAATTAGCAACAAAGAAATGTGAGTTAAAGGGATATTAGAATCTGTAAGGAGGGAAGGGTCACCCACTGGTGTAAGCCTCTGAATAACTGTGTGGAAGACTCTGTCTGCTCTCAGTAACTACATGACGATGAAATAAACTTCTATTTTGGTAGAGCCATTGTATTTTTATCTTTCTTTGTTATGTCAGCATCACCCCAATAATGCATATTCAAATAAAGATATAGAATTTTGATGTAACATATGTAGGCTAAAGAATGCAGCCAATTAAAATTATATAAACATCCAGTCAGTAGACTTGATTACATTAATTTTGTAATTTTAAATGTTTCTTTTATCAACTAATAAGGCTTAATAATTAAAAATTTTAGCAATTAGAAACATGTCCACTACAGAGCTACATAGAAATAGGCATTTAGCTCTTTGTTCTAGCAAAACCTGAGTACATTATAACCCTCTTAAATTGAATTTTATTTTTTATGGCTGTTTTTGCAGACTTATTTTATCTCACTTTGGGCATAAAAACTTAGAGTGAAATTTTCCTAAAATTTCCCTATATCTTCCCTATCCCAGCACACACATAAAGATAGAATCGCTGTTTTTCATCCTTACACTGGTTATTAAGGCTTCATTCTGCCATTGGCTTCTTGCCCATGGGTAGTCTGGCTTGTTGAACTTCAATATCCCTAGAGAATTAGAACCTTTAGGAAAATGGACTCATGGTAGAGAAGTTTTTTGTTGCTGGAAATACTCAAGGACAAGAGGATCGAGTATGTGTCAGGGAGACCAAGGTATTCATAGTTGTTAGGACAGAGATCCACAGCATTTGAACCTGCAGGATGTGCTTGGTATTCTCATGTCTGACACTCCCGTGGGCTTACTGACTGGTGCAATGACCAATTTGCTAGTCATAACTTCATCTCTTCCTTTTTTTCTCATGAAAGCATATTCTGATATGCTAGTGAGTAAGAAGAAAACACTTACTATACCAGGAATATCACATGTGTTCTAATTTATTGCAAAACTAAAATATCTAAACTTTAACACTTTTAGCTATTGCTAGCTCCAAACTATTTTTTATATTTCCCAATAATTGAAGTAACCATCATGTTGTCAAATTCTAGACTAAAAATTCTAGATTAAATAGATGTTAAGCTTTAAAAAATAGAGTCAAAGGAGGGGTGCCTGGGTGGCTCAGTCTTTAAGCGTCTGCCTTCGGCTCAGGTCATGATCTTGGAGTCCCAAGATTGAGCCCCGCATCAGGCTCCCTGCTTGGTGGGAAGCCTGCTTCTCCCTCTCTCACTCCCCCTGCTTGTGTTCCCTCTCTAGCTGTGTTTCTCTCTATCAAATAAATAAATAAAATCTTAAAAAAAAATAGAGTCGAAGGAGAGGCACCTGGGTGGCTCAGTTAGTTAACTGTCCAACTCTTGGTTTCTGCTTAGGTCATAATCTCATGATGATGGGATCAAACTCTGTGGCCAGCTCCATGCTAAGTGCAGAGTCTGCTTCAGATTCTCTCTCCCTCTCTGTTCCTCCCTGTGCATGCATGCTCACTGTCTCTCAAATAAGTAAGTAAAATCTTTAAAGAAAAAACAACACAGTCAAGAAATTCCTAATGAGTTTACTCTCAATTAGCACAATCATGTTTGCAGCTTTTAGGTTGTAAGACTCATCATAAGTGAAAATACAATACAATGCTTGCCATAATATATAATATACAAAATATGGCTATTTACACATAAAATGGCCTTTGGTTTCTATCTGTTTCAAACAATGTTTGGTGGGATATAAAATACGATTTACATATGCGGAATATATATATAAGATATAAATAAAATGTGAAACCTCAGGAAACCCTGCTAGTGAAGGAATTCAAATGTTGAACAAGGGACTTTGTTCAATGAATGTTCAAACCCTGATAATCTTTAATTTTTTCAAATTACTTCAGTTCTCTAGGCTATCTGATTTTTAAATGTCACCCTTTAAAAAATGGCATTATACTTTTAACGTCAAGTAAAAATGAATTTCTGTCTTCTGTATATAAAGGCCTATGACATTCACTTACTAGGGTAAGGCTAGTCAATATTAGACTTTTTATTTTAGTCTCCCCATGACATCTTATGAGGAACACTCGTTGTTTTCTATCTTACCACAGTCATCATAACTTCTTTCAGTTACCCACCTACCCACTCCTGCCCCACCATTTACTTGCAGTGCACCTGAAGCCCGTGGGGGTGGTGACTGTATTGGTCTAGCTCACTCCTCTGTTCTCAGCACTTTGCGTAATGGCTGCCACACAGCTAATTCCCAGGAAACACTTAATTGGAACTAATTGAATTGGTCAGAATTAAGTCCTCAATAAATACCTCTCAAATGATTAAAACTCAGTTATCTGGGAGAAAGCTCATAATTGAATACAAGCAACATAAAGCTCAGATTCAAAACAGTAATTTCAATTATGCTGTAATTGAAGGTTTTAGCTATATTCTTTCCTTAACATTTCATGGGCCAAGTACTCAGACCTTCATGTTCTCCTTCCTATTCCTTCTAGACTGGTCCTAGTTGGGAAGAAAAATCTTAATTTTTATTTCTGTAATTGATACACTGGATATTTAGAATCATAGAATATAGTAACATTAATCATTAAGGTTTTATGCATCTCAGTTTTCCTTCTCCAAAATTAGAGAATTGTGTTGTATCTGTGTGTCGTGGATGGCAGGGAAATCGTTGTTTGGCAGAGAGCTTTAACTGCTTAGTCCCTGTGGAGATCCATCAGGCAAGGGAAGGTGCTAAATACAGAATTTCTCTGGGTTCTAGTCTCTCCACTTTCAAATGTAATAGAGTTAGAACTCATAGTTACAACTCAGCTATGCAGACACATATGTGTATTTCTCCTCAAGTGAACTTAGCCGTTCTGGTTTCCTCAGTCCTGTCCAGGTTATGTTAGTGTCTTTTGAGTAAACAGGGTATCTCTCCCCCTCCTTTTCCTTCTCTTCTCCCTGCTGGATCTGGGAGCAAGGGTACCCTTGCTCAACAGTATTACGATTTTATTAAACTTCATAGTGTTGGGGAGGAGCCTCTTGTCCATTTGCTGTTCCAGACTCTGCTGCTGAGCGGTCCTGTCTTGCTTGACAAGCACATACCCACCTCTGCTCTTGGCTGTGCCTGCTGACCCAGGGTGCCTACTGCAACCCACGGTTCATTCTCTGCACTATCAGCAAACAGTGCTTCCTTCCGACTGCCTAGCTGTATTTCTGTCAGATAAGTAAATAAAATCTTAAAAAAAAAAAACACACACACACAAAACTGTTGCTAGTTAAGAATACCTTTAGAAGGTTTAAATAATTTTGCTATTATTGTAGACCATGCCAGTTCATGTATGCTTCTCTGATACTCATTATGTATGCTTATCTAATTTCTAATGGGGAGACCTTGTTAATGGGATCATCACAAAGAAACCAAATATTTTATTCAAGTAGTGGAAATCGTATGGCAGTGTTATTTGGGATTTAAGCTTAGAAAGAATTTGAAGCTTGTGCAATTAATTATAGTGCAAAATATTATCCTTTGTTCTGTCGTATATCTACAAAGATAGTTTTGTTGCTGGGTTTTATTATACAGTCAGCGGGGTCACCTTTTGCAAATATGTCTTTACAGGAAGAAGGCTTTGGCTAAAGAATTCACACACACACATACACACACACACACTCCCTTCATCTCTGGGTTAATGAAATATAATTGACATAAAACATTGTATAAGCTTAAGATATAAACAAAGTGATGATTTGATATATGTATATATTGGGAGATAATTACCAAAATAAGGTTACTTAACACATCAGTTACATCATTACCTGTTTTCTGTTGTTTGTTTTTTATTTTGTGGTGAGAACTTTTAAGATTTTCTCTCTTAACTTGCCAGTATACAATAGAGGATTCTTAACTGTAGTCAGCTAGGTGTACATTAAATCCCCAGAACTTACTCATCTTATAACTGGAAGTTTGTACCCTGTGACCACATTCACCCATTCTCCCCTACTCTTGCCCCTGGCCACCACCAATCTATTCTCTGTTTCTGTAAATTCTGGTTTTTAGTGATGCCATTCAGTATTTGTCATTTTCTGTCTGGCTTATTTCACTTAGGATAATGCCCTCCATGTTCATCCATGTTTTTAAAAATGACAGGATTTCGTTTGTTTTTATGGCTGAATAAAATTTCATCTATCTACACACACACGCACACAGACACACACACACAAATGCACACACCACACTTTTTTTCTCTATTCATCCCTGATGGATATTTAGATTATTTCCATGGTTTGGCTATTGTAAACAGCACTGCAGTAAACAAGGTAGTGCAGATAGTTGTTTTGTTTTTTTTTTAAATACTGGGGCGCCTGGGTGGCTCAGTTGGTTAAGTGACTGTTTTTGGCTCAGGTCATGATCCTGGAGACCCGGGATCGAGCCCCGCATCAGGCTGCCTGCTAGGCGGGAAGCCTGCTTCTCCCTATCTCAGTCCCTCTGCTTGTGTTCCCTCTCTAGCTGTGTTTCTCTCTGTCAAATAAATAAATAAAATCTTTTTTAAAAAATTTAAATACTGAGTTTCCTTCAGATATTTACCCAGAAGTGTAATTACTGGATCATATGGTAATTCTATTTTCAAGGTTTTGAGGAGCATCTATATTGTTTTCCATAGTAACCGTACCAGTTTACATTCCCACCAACAGTGTACAAGTGTTTCTTTTTCTCTACCTCCTTGCTAGCATTTCTTATCTCTTTTTGGTGATAAAGATCCTAATAGATTTGAGGTGGTTTCTCATTGTGATTTTGATTTACATTACCTTGATGATTAACAGGGGAGCACTTTCTCATGTACCTGTTAGCCATCTGTATGTCTTCTTAGGAAAAATGTCTATTTAGGTTTTATGTCCATTTTTAATTAGGTTATTTGTTTTGGGGTTTTTTGTTGTTATTTGCTATTAAGTCCTATATATTTGCTATAGGATCTCCTTATATATTTTGGATATTAACCTCATATTGGATATATGGTTTGCAAATATTTGCCCCATTCCATATGTTGCCTCCTTATTGATTGTTTCTCTTGCTGTGCAGAAGCTTTTTAGTTTGATGTAGTCACACGTGTTTATTTTGGCTCTTGTTGCTTATACTTGAGGTGTCATATCTAAAAAATCATATGCAGAGGATGTCAAGGGCATTTTCCCATGTTTTCTTCTAGGAGTTGTAGGGTTTTAGGTCTTAGATTTAAGTCTTTAATCTATTTTGAGTTAATTTTTTGTGAGTGGTGTAAGATAGAGGTTCAGTTTCTTTCTTTTCTTTTTTTTTTGGCATCTGAATATCCAGTTTTCCAAACACCATTTATTGAAAAGACTATTTTATCCCCATTGAGGATTCTTGACTCTCTTGTCAAATATTAGTTGACCATATATGCCTGGGTTTATTGCTGGGCTTCAATTCTGTTCTGTTGGTGTATATGTCTATTTTTTATGCCAGTACCATACTGTGTTGATTACTCTAGCTTTAGCATATAGTTTAAAATCAGAAAGTGTGGTGCCTCCAACTTTGTTCTTCTTTCTTTTGAACAGTTTGGCTATTGAGGGCTTTTGTTGTTTTCATAAAAAATTTAGAATTGCTTTTTCTAGTTCTGTGAAAAATGTCTTGGTATTTTGATAAGGATCTCACTGAATCTGTAGATTGCCATGCGTAGTATGAACATTTTAACAATATTAGTTCTCCCAATTCATCAACATGGGATATCTTACCATTTCTGTCTTCTTCACTTTCTTTCATCAGTGTCTCACAGTTTTTTGCACACACACACTTTTTAAACTTGAGTGTAATTGATATACAATGTTACATTAATCTCAAGTGTAGTGTATTCTTTATCTATATGAAATTAACTGAAATATACAGGGATCAAACTTATTTCAGAAGGTACTGTGTGAAAGGAGATGGGTCCAAATTATGTCCACGTGTAAAAGAACTGAAGAAAGAGCTATTAATTCTTATGGGGCCTACATAACATTTTTAAAAGCACCTTAACTTACAAGATTGAATCTAGATTGATCCAATTAGGTGAGGTATGATAAAGCTGATAATCTTTCTAAAGATGAAAAATAGTAGCAATAAATTGAAAAGTAAGTTGAAGATTCACAGAAGATCTTCAAGAGTTAGAATAGTTTTCCTGAATCCCATGTTTACCTTGATTCCTGCTGGGATTTGGATTTCAGAGTCTAGCTTTTGTGGGCTACACGTTGCTGAAAAGATAGTGTTGTCGTTGATACCATCTATGAATGGCCCACTTAAGGAGTTATAAAGTCTCCATTTACCCTTAAATATCCCTTGGTACACCTTATGTCTACAAAGATGAATGCATTGTGCCTAAAAATTTGCATCATTAATCCATTTGTGTTTAAAGTAATGCAGACTGCTCTTCAGCTCATTTAGTGTAACATCATAGCAATAATCTCTTAGTGATTGAATTGATTCTGTTCTACATAAGACATCTGATTTAATTATATTATCTTTAACTACCTGGTAAAGTTCTGAGGACATGTGTTGCAGAACAGTGTTTTGGGGAATGAGATCTGGGAGGTGAGAAGGGGTTTCCTTGTGATGTACAGGGGGCAATATAAAGGAACAAAGGCACTGAGACAGTGGAAGGCTAGAAATTTCAGTAGTATTATGAAGGTTCATTTGGGGACATAACTCCTTTGCTGAAGTTTAAAGAGTACCTAGGATTTAATAGGATCATGAGATAGAGGAATTTCCTGGTTGAGGAAAGAGAATTATAAAAAAAATGAACTATAAATCTGCTACGTATATAGTATCTGAAGTTGAACTGATAGAGTGGAGACCAATTTATCTTCAGCAATCAGAAGACTCGAAATTAAAATTTCTTCTGGTTACATTTATATAATATTAGATAAGGGTGTATTCTGTTTTCTCTGAAAAATCTTATTATGGGATTCACTATGTTGTAAATAGCTGGGTAATAGGAGGAGAAAGAAGGTGAAGGTGTACTCAATTCATACAATACCAAATTAGCTATGATTCTGGTGGGAAAATGTCAACAAGGGAAATTGCTACTCACAAAAAGTATTGTAAAATAAAACTGGATTGCTAAAGGAAGGTATGTATAGGTCCTACTTCGTAAGGCCAAGTCACTTAAGTTGAAGGCAGTCTTGGAGGGAACACATGACCAGAAGAGATGTCTTAGGACTGTGTTCTAAAGGAAACTATCTTGTATCCTTAAAAATTTTGGACTTTCTGCCATTGGTAAGAATTCAAGACCCTATAAAACTTATGGCCTGATGTTACAGAGTGAAAGGGTTTCTTCATTTTACAAGGCATGCTGGTAAATGGTTCTTTTATAATACTGTTTTTCATTAGGTTAAAGCTGGGCCATGGTCATCATGTGAAGCAGGTAGTACAGTGTGTTCCTTTGAGAAGTTCATGCTGAAATGAGAGGAGCTGAACACAGGTCACATAAAGGTTGGAGGTTGGTCACCAAAGCAGAGTGGCAGAAGCTTAATAGAAAAGAAAAGCTATTAGCTGAATATACAGATCTGAATAAACTTTAAGGTGAGATATGAGACCAAGAGACAGTTTAGGTCAGATGAAGGAAAAGGCAGGTGAGGGGTGCTTGCATACATGCATATTCATCTCAGTTGAAGTTGGAGTATGGGGATGAAGCAATCTCAGTTGAAGGCCCTCAGAGGACTTTCCTAGGGGAATAATAATTATCAACCCAAGTGAAGTCAAGCCTACCATCACAACTTCTAAAAAACTCAACTTATAACAAATAGGTAACTTTTACCTAGAAATATTCCACCCACGTTAGCTTTTGCACAGATTTCTTTTGATACTCCCATCTGTATATTTCTGCTAAATTCTCTTAAATTGTGAATTTGTTTTTGACTTGGGGTTTTTACTCTTATCTCAATGTTCTTGACCTCAAAACCAGGTATATCACAGATATTTGTATAACTTTTTATCATTATTTCTAATACACCAGAGTTTAGCTTCTTTGGCACTTTTCTTTGATACTTCTCACCACCTTTCTTCTAGTTTACCATTAATCTGCTCCATCAGATAGGAACTAAAATGTGTTAAATTGTGGAAAAATGTAAAATTTATAAGATATATAATACCTTACTAAGTGATAGACATAGACACAGAGTATTTATAACTTGATTAATTCTATTTCGTTTCATTTAATAATACTTTTCTTCACAATGACTTCGTACAATTGAGAAACGTCAATCTCTGCACATCTTTATTTTTCTTGTACATCAAATGTCTGGATTTGACAGTAGTAGGATTTCACAGCTCTCTAAAAACTGATTATCACTAGGATGTGAAGTGTTTGGGAGGAAGGGTTAAATTTGGTGAAATTTTCTTCTTATTTTCCACATTTCTCCTTGATTTTCAAAAGAGAAAGATTTCAAGGGGGAAGAAATGAATGATAAATAGCTAAAGATGTTCAGAAATATTATCAATACCTACACTAGGTACAAATTAAACTATAATTGTCTCAAATCTGCTTTTTAAAAAATCTTTAATGATATGTGTTTATATGCCTTGGTGACAATCCTAATGGGAACAATTAGTCTTTCTGTTCTGATACTTGCTGCATTTTCAGGAAAGTATGACTAAATTGTACACAAACATAGCATTAGAAGATGGAAACTCAGGGCGCCTGGGTGGCTCAGTTGGTTAAGCGACTGCCTTCAGCTCAGGTCATGATCTTGGAGACCTTAAAAAAAAATGATCCTGGAGATCTTAAAAAAAAAAAAAAAAGAAGATGGAAACTCAATATCACTGTAAAATATATCCTTCATAGCAAATAGAACAAAATTGTCATTTCCTCTAATAAAACAATACCATGAAAATTTTGAGGGTCTGTGGGGATGGCAGTGTTAACACTTATATTCACCTTCATTTTTGTTGGTTATGCTATTAATTGCTTTTTTCTACAGTGGTTCCAAAGGTTGTCCCTACTTTTAAGTTCATCCCTCTCTCAGGAGTTTATAATAAAGAAGTGGAAACTAGACACATACTTATGAAACAATCAGTAGCAAAAGTCAAAAATGAGAGATGCGAGAAAGTACAAGTGTTGATAAATGGCAGTGGTTTGGAATAGCTAGAAAAGTCTTCAACAAAGATAGACACTTTTTTTTTTAAAAAGATTTTATTTATTTATTTGAGAGAAACACAGCCAGAGAGGGAACACAAGCAGGGGGAGTGAGAGAGGGAGAAGCAGGCTTCCCACCAAGCAGGGAGCCCGATGTGGGGCTTGATCCCAGGTCTCCAGGATCATGACCTGAGCTGAAGGCAGTCGCCCCAACCAACTGAGCCACCCAGGCGCCCCAAAGATAGACACTTTTTAAAATATTTTATTTATTTATATGACAGAGAGAGACACAGCAAGAGAGAGAACACAAGCAGGGGGAGTGAGAGAGGGAGAAGCAGGCTTCCCGCCGAGCAGTGAGCCCCATGCAGGCCAGATCCCTGGGATCATGACCTGAGCTGAAGGCAGACCCTTAATGACTGAGCCACCCAGGTGCCCCAAAGACAGAGATCTTTACAGTAGCCTTTAAATTTGGGTAGAATTTGATAAGTTCAGAGAAAGGATTGGATGTGAAGCTAGGGTGGGAACGGGCATGAGTATTTAACCATGCTGTTGGGGTGTTAAGAGATGATGTGAGAATGAAGGGTTGAAGCCTTATTGTGCTAAACCTTATAGGCTGTTTATGCCAACTGAACTTCCCCTTAAGGTCTGTAAGGAGACACTGGAAATTTGGAAGAGCAGAATGACAAGGAAAGCAATATTTTAGGGAGATAAGTTTTGAACTTAAAATAATTGTCTTAACTTTTCTATTTGGTATACTTATAAAATACATAAAGCGGGGAGAAGGAGTGGGTTGTGAGGAGACTTAATCCCTATTTAAAGAGATTCTTTTAAGGGGAGGAAGGTGAATCTGAGGTCAGCTACTTAGGGAATTCAAGGACTAGGAGATATGACTAGAGTTGAGTCACAGGGAGAGTAAGCTGGGTGAGACTCTAAGCCAGGCCTATGAACTCTACTCAGTACTTCTTCTTTACTAGGTTCGGTTCCATTATGTCTTTAGCTCCCTGCAGTCTTCACACTGCCTTAAAAAACCGTGCCTTAAAACTTATAAAATCTTGAGCAATTACTTAACAAATCCTATCATTAACAAGGCCTTTATGCCTCGTATCTCTAGTTTGATAATTAAAAATTTAAGCTACTCAAAATATTTAGTTCTGGAAGTTAATAATAAAGGTGGCAGTTTCTGTTTTCCTGGAACGCCAAAAATAATTTTTAATATTATTCACCTAAATAGTAATAATGAAGCCATACAGTATTTTATTTTATTTTTAAATTTTTATTTAAATTCAATTAATTAACATATAGTGTATTATTAGTTTCAGAGGTAGAGTTCAGTGATTCATCAGTGGTGTATAACACCTTAATGTCCATCACCCAGGTACCCCATCCCCTTACTCCCCTCTCCTCCAGCAACCCTCGATTTGTTTCCTAGAGTTAAGAGTCTCTTATGTCTCCCTCTCTGATTTTATCTTGCAGTACAGTGTTTTAAAATATGTTATCTCATTTGATTCTCAGCGTGGCCCTGCTAGGAAGGGAGGGCAAACACTAGAGTGGCTAGGAGAAAACAGAAATCCGGAGTGGTTGTTCTGTGAAGTAACCATAGAGAAGAAGAGAACAGAACTTTTGACTCTTAATTTCGTGTGCATCAGGTACTTCTACAAGTGTCTACTAGTTACACATTGTGTTTGGCTCTGTTGGTTTAAGTTGTATATATGCTTTTCTTCATCATAAAACTGAGGCTATACTTATTTCCTTGATTTCCAGGGTTGCATAAAATATAAATATTATATGATTGACTTAAATGTCATAATTTTCTATAGCTAGATCTCAATACTGTAGATTATTTCTCAGTCATGTAATCTTTGAAAGAGAACCATAATGGAGTTTCTTGAGGCAAGTAGCTTTTTTTCCAAAAAAGGAAAAGAAATCATTTTTCTGTGAAACTGTCATAGAGACATCTGAAAAGAGACTTAAGAATATAGAGTGCTACAATAATGAATGATTTGAGTGTTCAAAACCAATTTTGGAAATCATTTTTACCTAAGATTAAAGAAAGACACAGGGTTGCCATGTAAGAAGCATTTTGCAAAGGTCTTGCCCATTGTTTGATGTTTTTCATGATTTAGGGAGAAAATGGTTCTTTCTTCTTAGGGCGGACCTCACATATAATAGACAAGGAGGCTGTCTAAAGTAGTGTGATTTCAAGGGTATCTTCCCCCAAATAGGAACATATGTACATCTAAACATGCACAGACATATAGGCTCTTTTTGGCTGTCTGTCTGCCATCTGTCTAGCTATGTCTGTCTATCTGTCATCTACCTATTGTCATATTATTGTTATATATCTCTTTTGCACTTAGACTATTATAATCTCCAAAAGCCATAATCAAAGAGTTGGTAGTTATTTTATTTATTTTTTAATTAACATATAATGTATTATTTGCTTCAGGAGTACAGGTCTGTGATTCATCAGTCTTACACAATTCACAGCACTCACCATAGACATACTCTCCCCAATATCCATCACCCAGCCATGCCATCCCTCCCACTCCTCTCCCTCTAGCAACCCTCAGTTTGTTTCCTGAGATTAAGGGTCTGTTATGCTTTGTCTCTCTCCCTGGTGCCATCTTATTTCATATTTTCCCTCCTGTCCCCCTATAACCCCTTCCCTGCCCTGCCTCTCAAATTCCTCTTATCAGAGAGATCATATGATAATTACATTTCTGTGATTGACTTACTTTGCTTAGTATAATACCCTCTAGTTCCATCCACATTGTTGCAAATGGCAAGATTTCATCTTTTGATACCTGTGTAGTATTCCATTATATATATATACACACACCACATCTTTATCCATTCATCTGTTGATGGACATCTAGGTTATTTCCATTGTTTGGCTCTTGTGGACATTGCGGCTATAAACACTGGGGTGCACGTGCCCTTTCGGATCACTACATTTCTATCTTTAGGGTAAATACCTAGTAGTGCGATTGCTGGGTCATAGGGTAGCTCTATTTTCAACTTTTTGAGGAACCTCCATACTGTTTTCTGGAGTGGCTGTACAAGCTTGCATTTCCACCAACAGTGTAGCAGGGTTCCCCTTTCCCTGCATCCTCGCCAACATCTCTTGTTTCCTGACCAGTTAATTTTAGCCATACTGACCCGTGTGAGGTGGTATCTCACTGTGGTTTTGATCCTTGATGCCAAGTGATGTTGAGTACTTTTTCATGTGTCTGTTGCCATTTGGACTTCTTTGCAGAAATGTCTGTTTATGTCTTCTGTCCATATCTTGATTGGATTATTTGTTCTTTGGGTGTTGAGTTTGATAAGTTCTTTATAGATTTTGGATGCTAGCCCTTTATCTGATATGTCATTTGCAAATATCTTCTCCAATTCTGTCTGTTGTCTTTTGGTTTTGTTGACTGTTTCCTTTGCTGTACAAAAGCTTTTGATCTTGATGAAGTCCCAATAGTTCATTTTTGCCCTTGCTTCTCTTGCCTTTGGTGATGTTTCTAGGAAGAAGTTGCTACAGCTGAGTTCGAAAAGGTTGCTGCCTGTGTTCTCCTCTAGGATTTTGATGTATTCCTCTCTTACATTGAGGTCTTTCATTGGTTTTGAGTCTATTTTTCTGTGTGGTATAAGGATATGGTCCAGTTTCATTCTTTTGTATGTGGCTGTCCAATTTTCCCAACACCATGTGTTGAAGTGACTGTCTTTTTCCATTGGACATTCTTGTTTTCTCGAAGATGAGTTGACCATAAAATTGAGGGTCCATTTCTGGGTTCTCTAGTTTGTTCCATTGATCTATGTGTCTGTTTCTGTGCCAGTACCATACCATCTTGATGATTACAGCTTTGTAATAGAGCTTGAAGTCTGGAATTGTGATGCCTCCAACTTTGGTTTTCTTTTTCAACATTCCTCTGGCTATTTGGGATCTTTCTGGTTCCATATGAATTTTAAGATTATTTGTTCCATTTCTTTGAAAAACATTGATGGTATTTTGATAGAAATTGCATTAAATTTGTAGATTGCTTTCGGTAGCATAGACATTTTCACAATATTTGTTTTTCCAATCCATGAGCATGGAATATTTTTCCATTTCCTTGTGTCTTCTTCAGTTTCTTTCATGAGTACTTTATAGTTTTTCTGAGTATGGATTCTTTGCCTCTTTGTTTATTCCTAGGTATCTTATGGTTTTGGGTGTATTTATAAAAGGGTTCAACTCTTTAATTTCTCTTTTTTCTATCTTGCTATTGGTGTATAGAAATGCAACTGATTTCTGTGCATTGATTTTATATCATGATATGCCGGGGACCAGCCTCAGCAGAGATATGGGTCCCAAACTATGGGATGTCTGGCAGGCGAAGTAATGACATGGACACGGAGATCTGATGCAAGCTGACAGACCCGAGGTCAGTCAGGAGAGACCTATAAAGTAGGCTCAGGCACAGGCTCTGGCTCTGGCCTGGCTCTGGCTACGACTCTGGCTCTGGCTCTGGCTCTGGCTCTCTGGCTCTCAGGCTCTCAGGCTCTCTGCCTTTGCCTCTGCTTCTGTCTCTGCTTCTGTCTCTGCTTTTGTCTCTGCTTCTGTCTCTGCTTTTGCTTCTGTCTCTGTCTCTGCTTTTGTTTCTGTCTCTCTTGACTGTCAAGGGTCCCAGTTTTTTATTATTCCACAGTGAGGAAGTTGGGGGATAAAGTTAGGTTAAAGTTGAACAAAGTGATTTTTGATTACATAGTGTCTTTGTTAGAGAAACCTAGTGCTTTGATTATTGAAACATGTTTTTGCAGGTGTACCTATATACAGTTCAGAGTTAAGTCCCTAAACCAAACCAAGGACATATTATTCAGTAAGGGGTTTTTTTTGGTTTTTGTTTTTGTTTTTGTTTGTTTGCTTGTTTGTTTGTTTTTTACAGTTTCTTACATTTGGTGCCTAGACAATAAAGGGTAGACTAATGATATGGTGTTTTTAAAGCAGGTCTTACAAACAAGAAGGTAATTGAAAGGCTTGGATGAGTTATGTACAAAGTTTTAGCTACATTGTTAATATGATGACCAAAAGTTAGTCTGTCTGGTGCCAAGGAGAAAAATAACTTCTTTTGCAAAGGTAAAAGCATTTGCTCAAGCCTGTTTTCCATGACTGGGTACAGAACTGTTTATTTATGGATCCTTTGTGTGCATGGCAATGTCCTTGTTAGTACAATTTTATTTCTTATATTAAGCCTTTTACTTAACCATTTAAAAGCCCTGACAGTCTCTTCCACAGAGCTGCAGGATATTTAAGATTAAACTATTTTTAATGATGGTAAGTAGAAACAAAAGCATTTACTTGATTATAGGTGAAGTAAGAAGAAATAGTGTCAAATAAATCATGGTAGTTAAACAGACAAGGAACAATGGAAACAAATATTCTTTGGTGTTGATGATTGCAACTTTGCAGACTCTTTCTCTTTGAGAGAGGATCCTGGCTCTCTGTGCCTTGGATGAGCGTTTGCCCAAGTGCACATCCCAGGGACACAAAGGACATATTGCCATGGCCCACAAGGTACATGGCTTTCCAGATTCTTGGCAGAGAAAGGCTGGAGGGACTTTCATCCATGTTCACAGGTACCTCCACCAAAGTTTTTGGCGACTTGTGGCATGGTGGGAGGGGTGGATCACACACCGTCCCCGACAGTGACATTTTATTGAATTTCTGTATGAGTACTAGCAGTTTTGGAGTGGAGTCTTTGGGGTTTTCCCAAAGTATCATATCATCTACAAAGAGTGAGAGTTTGACCTCTTCTTAAAGAGTTGGCATTTTAGATTTAAAAGTTGAGTATTTATATATTAATGTGTATGCCCATGTGGTTAAAAGTAAATATTCACAATAATAATGGGGGTAGCTCTGTTTTATATTTGTGTGAGAATTGCTATAATCAAAGACAAGTAAGTGGTGCTAAAGGAGCTGTGTTTGAAAAGAGGTGGGAAAAGATTCTTACAGAATTTAGCAAGAGTCATGACAGGGGTATGTGTGTGTATGTGTGGTATGATGATTATTTGGGCAACAGGGGAATAGCATGAAAGTGCTGTGAGGGAAGAAAGAGAGGGAAGTGGGAGGGCTGAAAGGAAAGTTTAATTTCATCTTTTCCTTAATGTCTGCTTCTAATGTCTTCTGTAATTTTAGTCCAACAGTGAGCCTTTTCTTTTACATGTTAAGATTTTGGCCATTATTGATAATGCAGCACTTTCAGAATAGGCCTATATTCAGTAACCAGTTATATGGTTAACTTCAACTAGTCATATATGCCATATATATATATATATATATATATATATATATATGATAAATATATATGATCCTTTGTATTTGTGGTGGATATGCAAATATAAACAAGATCTTTCTAGCCTGAAAACTTAGCCACCATCACTATAAGTGGATGTGGTTTGATATAAGAAGAAAGTATATTAATTATTGGAACATAGGGAATACACCATTGGCTTAATATTCTCAGATGGCTATAAGAGAAGGAAAAATGTTGCTGTATGAGAGAATAGATGCTCTGGAACGGAAGAAATTCAGATTTTCTCCTTCCTTCCCAGGAAAATTATAATTGGTCCTTATAAATGATCCATAGGTTTTAGAATGTGGCTGGTGACATCAATAAATGCAACCTCTGTAGGGATTTTGAGAAAAATACATAATTTTATTTCATATTTTTATCTTCTTAAGCTGAAAATCTACCAGAATTTCTTGCCTCTAGTATTGCTCAGTTTCAGTTTAATATACCCAAATCCTATTTTAGCTGTTTTCTTCAAAGTTATACAGTCATTAGTCAATCAAAGTGAACCTGCTTTTCAGATTCATACAGAGACACATGGAGCTGGTTTTTTTCAACCTGAGAAATGTCAGTTTTCCAGAGATGTGAATGTGACCTGAGGAGTCTGGTATTGCTAAGGAGAGATTTTTCTGAGCCCTCATTTTTTAAAAAAAGTGCCTTTTTTTATGTATTGCCTTACAGTTTTCACAGTGTATTATCTCACTTTTTACTCACATCAAAACTATCACCTGAGAGAATTGTCACCTCTGTTTACTTTCAGGAAACAGAAAATTGAGAGGATACATGACATGCTGAGTCACTGAGCTGAAAAGCTGCAGCACGGGGATTCACACTGGGTCTTCTGACCCCATGTCTGTACACCATTACTGGATGACCCACCAATGCTTGTCAAAGAATGTTCTGGTAAAATGTTTCTTTTCAGGTCAACATGATATATATGATGTGTAAGTTTTATGGATATTAGAAAGTAACAAAAAACTGCTGAATGTTAGTTGAGAATTGTGGTCAAAGAAAGAGGGTTTTTTTTGGGGGTGCGGGGTTATATAGGCAAAGCATATTTCTTCCATACCCCACTGGGTCATATTAGGAACCAGCCATACTAAGAAAGCAGCTCTGTATCCACTACTACTGGCTCATGCCTACAGACAGGAATGTGAGGACTAGGACTTGGCTGGTGGAGCTGAAAGTACCTTGGAGAACCTGAGGGAATTCACATGTGGAGTATGAGAAAATGGGTTGTGGGGATGATCAGTCAGTTTTACTAACCTTTCTCTGTTTCAGCATACTATCCAACAGAAAAGGAAATACTTTGGTTTGCATGGTATGTTTCCTTGTCAGATTTGCTGGAGTTTAACACTCCTTAAAATGTTTTTAACTTTTAGTATGGTATCTAAATACTGACATGGATGGAATTAGTCAATTGTCTGTAGAATTATAATTTATATAATTTTGTGATTTCTAGCTCATAAAAATTATTGATGACTTTTAATTATCAATGACTTTACTTCTAAATTCATAGATTAACTCATAAAATATTATTACTGATCAAATAAACAATATTTTTAGTAGCTAATTTTTTTTCTTTTGTGAGCACAAAAATATGTATAATGGCACATTCCTACATATTGTTTAAATTTTTATTTTCCTTACAAAACTAATAAAAGGATGCATTTCAGATCGGCTATGTGGTTGAATTATTACCCTTCTAACTAGACAAAGCCATGGAGTAAAACTTTGCTTTTGACTAGATGATGAAATGCCAGTTTTTCTTGCAGATAAAGGATAATTAAATGTGCTGGTGGAAGATCTTTCATTGAAAGCCATTTCTTGTTCTTCAGGAAAATGAGACTTGGGGATCATTTATTTAGGTTGCTAGTGTTTGAACTCAACTGAGACTGACAAAGATTCCTTAACTAAACTCTACTCAGGTTCCTTTGAACTCTTGAACTCTTCTACACAGGACCTAATCTTTTTTTTTTTTTCTAATTTTAACCTTAGTATGGTTAATTTACAATGTTATTACATTAGATTCAGGTATACAATACAGTAATTCAGTGATTCCATATATTAGTATTCATCAAGATAACTACTTTTTTTTTCCCAATGGATCAGTTATTTAATTAGGTTCTTTATAAGAAATTTAGAACACCAATTTGTGAGGGTAAACCCCATTTCTGAGAGAAAAGAGAATGGAGGTAACCCTGAAGCTGAGGAACATCTTTGATTTTTGTCAGAATTTGCAAGTCTGCAGCTTCCTGATCAACCTTGTGCTACTCCGTAATCTCATATTTCTCTTTGACCATGTCAAAGATCTCACCTTCCTGGTGTCTGGGTTTACAATGCTTCTTCTTGAGATGTTTGGGGATTTTCACACTGCTGATATCAGTTTTAGTGGAAGTGGCAATGACAAATTTCTGGTGTGTTCTACGCAAAGGAACTCGATTGAGGGCCAGAAGTCCAGTCACAAGTAGCAAGCCACTGCTCAGTTGCTTCAGGAAAATCACCTTCTTGTCTCTGTGGCACGTGGTGAGGATGATCAGAATGGTCTCAGGGGTGATGCTAGCTCAAAATTCTCTCCTGTGCTGACAGAAAGGTTTTTTTGCTGTGGCTCAACAGCTCTTGAAGCACATCTTCAGTAAGATAATACTGACTCATTTACAAAGTTTAAACACCCAGATATCACCATTCTTGTCATCACCAAGTGGTTTTATGACAGTAGCAAGAATCTTCTCCTTTTTCTTTTTAACCCTGGATTTAACTGCTGAATACTTCCTCTTGTACATGGTCTTTCTTGAATACATAGCTAACCATAACCAACAGGAATATTTGCCAATTCCTCTGATTAGGACAGGGTTTCAGCTACAGTGCGGCTTCCCCTTCTTTGGCATTTTAACCTTGAGATTACCCTTCTTAACTTTGCCATCAGCATCAGCCTTCTTGGCTTCAGGTTTCTTTTTATTGTTATCCAGGTTCTCAGGTTTTTCACCCACCATCTTACAAGATGGGAAAGAGAACTCAATATACCTGTACTCTTAATCCTTTTCACTTATTTCACCCATCCCCCTGCTCAGTAGTTACCAGTTCCCACCAACGTGTATGAGGGTTCGTTTTTCTTCACATCCTCCCCGACACTTGTTGGCCACCCTGCTCCTTGGCTATAGTCTCACTTTTTCTTGTTGTGTTTAGAATTCAGCAGAGACTCCTGTACTGCAAAACTCCATTGCAGTTGTCCCTACACCTATTGTGATACCTCTTGTTTCTTCTTTAACAAGTGTAGCAAATATTTTTTTTCTTTAACAGATAAAAAATTTGATCATTAATCAGGGGTCAAATTGTTATTTTTGCTGTTTTAGATAGTGGTATTGAGCCTTAAATTATTGAGTCCACTCAAAGGTAGAAACTGAATCAAGAAGGTTGGAGTGTTTTCATGAGGTTGGTAAGCAATGTGACATCTAAGTCCATATCCATTAATGGAGAGAATAATATGTCAGAATAAGTAGTTTAACCTTCATTTTGTATTAGGGACTTAATTGTGGTCTTTCCAGAATTTTGTTTGTTTGTTTGTTTTTAAAAAGATTTTTTTTTAATTTATTTGACAGAGAGAAACACAGCCAGAGAGGGAACACAAGCAGGGGGAGTGAGAGAGGGAGAAACAGGCTTCCTGCCAAGCAGACAGCCCAATGCAGGGCTAGATCCTGGGACTCAGGGATCATGACCTGAGCTGAAGGCAGATGCTTAATGACTGAGCTACCCAGGCGCCCCTTTCTGGAAATGTTTTAGAAGGTTTGGGCACCATGTATAAAGCAGAAAGTGAAGGAAGGAAAAATGGAGGGACATTTGGAGACTCCACCAGTGTTACAGATGAAAAGTCATAAAGGCCTAAAGTAAGATGGTGGTGGTGGTGAGAATAAAGAAGTACTGAATGTTATAGCTGTTATTAAGGCTGAATGAATATTGATTACATGTTGGCAGTCAAAGAAAAGTGAAATGCTAGCACTGGGAAATGTTTTCAGACTAGGGTGTCAGGAGGATGATGTCCCTTAAGGGAGGAAATATATTAAGTTCAGTGAAAATGTAGAGTTATAGTTAAAAATGTAGGGCTGAGCTTGAGAGATAAAAAAGAGCTATAAACAGATATGTAGAAATTATCAACATCTGGGTTTTATTTGAAGTCATGAGCCTGGGTGAAATTGGCAAGGGAGAAAACATGAAAGATAAAAAGAAACCCATGGATCAATCCTTGGGAAATATCGTATTTGGGTTAGTGCCATGAGACAGAGTAGCTACTACCAACAAAGAAGAGAGATAGGGAATGGGAACATAAGAGTTTGTAGTGAAAACTAGAAATGAGGATTTGATACAAGAAGGCTTCTGACACAATTGAGTGCTGCAGAGAGAGATTAAAGTGAGAAAAAGCACTGAATTTGATGGCTAGGCGGGCTTGGAAGCCTTGCGAAAGAGATTTCAGTAGAGCCGATGAGAATATATGTTGGATTTCAGTAAATGGAGAGGAAAACATATGAAGTTGCTAGTGTATTTTCCTTGTAAAGTTTGGCAGAGAAAGGAAAAAAGCAGGTAAGAATGTAGCTGGTGATGGAAAAGGTAAGGAGGAGTGATGGAAAAGAAGAGGGCATGAATATATTCATGAACTGAGGGGAAGGATCCTATGAGAACATGGAGTTAGAGAAATGACAAGTGGGGAGATCATTCATGAGCATATCCTCACAGAAGGTGGACGGATTATTCTTTTTTTCCTTTGAAACATAAGGTAATAAAGAAGTCAGTTAGGGAAGTGTTTTTGTTTTTGGTGATTTAAACTTCACAATGATGTGGGATAGATTTAAGATGGATTTTATGTATTTTACTTTTATTCTTTCTAAATATTCCTTAATCCACTAAGCATTATTACTAGAATGAATTAATAGTGGTACCATTTAATTACATAGTTACTAGTTATGGAGTGCAAGATTTCCCTCAATTTTAACAAGTGTATACATTCTTCAAAGTTCATATATCATAAATAACAAGATTAGTGGTACAAAATGAAATGAAAGTAGATCAAGTAGATCAGCTTGAATCTCATTTTTTTTTTGAGATTTCAAGATAATAGATTTGAGTTATAAGTTGTGATTATCATAGAAGCAGGCCTAAATTAGGATGTTATCTTGGTTCCTGTGACCTGTCATTTGCTAGAACTGCCCCCACCATTGTCGTTCTGATATTTCCCTTTAAATATCTGAAAGGCCCTTCAAAGTTAGTCTGTCCTTTGCTGAACTCACCATTTGTTCCCTGTGTTTGGCCAGCCTTCAAGCTGTTCCCTAATGATCCCTACTTCCTGGTATTCACCCACTTGTGTGGTCCCCTCTCACATTGTACCAGGGGTGATCTGTACCATATGGCAGATACAGTGGCATGTCACTTCTATTATTAGGTTAGAAAATTCTTCCGCTTCTATCTTGAAAGCTTTCTGTTGCATATGCTTTCTCTTTTTTGGATATCTCATTGAAAGGAGGGGCAGTGAGGGCAAGTAAGCTGCTGTGATGAGAGTAGTCCTGTGGAGAGGCTTCTGTTACAAGGGCCTGAAACCTCTAGACATCCACTAAGGAGGAACTAAGTCTTGCCAACAACCACATAAGTAAGCTTAGAAGTGGATTCTTCAGTCACGGTAGATCCTAGAGATGATTGCAGACCTGAATGGTAGCTTGGTTGCAAGAGGTAGAAAACCTGTTCCAGCACTACCTAGCTAATTTCCTCTCATGTCTCTGAAACTCTGTGCTTGCTGTTTTAAGTTGCTGCCTTTGGGGATAACTTGCTAAGCAGCGATAGAGAACTAATACATCCCTGACGAGGTTCTCTTCTTGGATTCCTAGTCTTAGTGAGTTGCCGTATCTTCTCCCTTCCACAAGCCAAGATCATCAGAGACTACTAGGATACTACTTTCTCCTCTACTCTGCTAATAATTATAAAGTTCTGTTAAGCACCTGTCATGTACTGGGATACCAAAATGAACAAAATAAGAAATTTCTCTTCATATAGAACTTACATTTTAGTGCGGTGATCAGACAGTAAACAGTGAACAATGGAAGTTCAGGTGGTGGTGATAAGTGTAAGGTGAAGGGAAAGAAACTGGTCATGGTGGGGAAGCTAGTTTATGGATAAGAGTCAGAGAAGGCAACTTTGGTAGAGTCCTCTGAAGTAAGTAGCTGTGTGGATGCCATCCTGAAGAGTGGTCTAGACAGTGGGCATCATGAGTACAAAGGTCCTGAGAGAAGACTATGCTTGATATGTTGGAAGAACAGTCAGGAGACTGTTGAGGCTAGACCAGAGAGGGTAAAGGAGTATAGGGATGGAAGGGTATCAGAGAGGTAGGGGTAACCTTGTAGATCCATGGAAATGATTTTGGATCTTACTCTAAATTAGTTAGAAAGCCATTGGAATAGTTTGAATACAGGAGTGAAAAGATCAGTATTAGGTTTCAAAGGATCCCTGTGACTGTGCTGTTGAGGACAGATTTGTTGGGAGAGCCAGGAGTCAGAGGGAGAACAACAGAGAATTATGGTGGTATAGGTTAGAGTGGTGGAGTTGGAGGTGGTCCGACATGGTCAAATTTTAGATTTGTTTTGAAGGTTGCTCTGACAATGAGCTGATGGATTGGATGTGAGTATAAGAGAAAGGTGAGGAACCACAGGTGTTGTCAGATGATGTTGAGATTCCCTGGTGGACCCAAGGGAAGGAAGGGTTGTGTCAGTCTGCGTTGGTCCTCCCAGTTCTTACATACCCAGCCCGTCACCTCTCTCCACAGCCCTTGTTACATGCCTTCTATACTTCAAGCAATACCTCAGAACTCCTGAGTGAATTCTTCAGAATCCCCTCAACAACTGCTCTGGTAAGAGTGGTTGGCAACTCTCATTATACTGATCTTTGACGTAATGTTAAACCTACTCCTATCCCAAGTTATAGTTAGACATTATGTTCTTTCTAATGTACTATAAAATGAATTTTAATGTATAAATAATGAGATGTATGCCAGTTTATATGTATTCGGCATTTTTCATAGATTATTTCTTGATTTCCGACAACAATCTATGAAGTAAGAACTGTTTTTATGACAACTTTACGGCCAAGAAGATGGAGGGTTTAAAAAGCGACTTTGTCCATGTCCACATAGCTATTGAGTAATGGGGGACAGAAAGGACTTGTAGTTCCCAATGATTCCAAAGTTGCTTTCCAGCAGAACTACATTCACAAGCTACTCTGCCTTTTTAAAGGAACATGTCCTTAACATACTCAGTTATACTGATAGCAAGATTGTGTCTGTCTTGCTTTCTAATAACTTTACAAAAGTTACACGAAGAATCAAATACTTACTAGTTGACAAATATTAGTGAGGATGTGCTAACAGAGCCCCGGACAGATGACAGCATTGCTACCTATACACTAAATGATGGGCTAATGACCGACTAATAAGAAATGACTGATAAAAATTGCTACTATCTAAATGTTTGTTCCCAAAGAATCTAATTTGCCTCAAGAACTGGCGTGGGACTTGTCACAGATGCCAATACTGAAATAGCTGCCCCATTTGTGAGTCACCAACATTGAGAATTCAGACTAATAGATTAGTGTGACATTTCCAACTTGCCACTCATTCTCTAAATTGTTATGTTGTCTTAGGCTCAGGCTGGCATAATTTATGTTATGAGTTGTCAGAACTCAGTCACCCAGGTATTTTTATAGAGAAAGTGAAGTTCAGAGGTCAAAATAAGAGAAATTCTTGTGCCTTTTTTATTTCTTAGGTGTTTGATTTTCTCATACTTTAAAATTCACTACAGATGCTATTACAATATCCAAATAATGATAGTAATGCCAGTAATTCAATAGTCCATTTGCCTTCTTTTCATTATAAAATGATGTTTGACAAGTACTTTAAGCTCCTTGGAAGAAAATCACTATTACTATGATGATGATTGCTGCTGTTTTTGGTCACTTTTCTCCCTTTTAAGGATATGAAAAAATGTCTGGGTAAGGGGAAATGTCTGTTGCTATTTCTTATATTACATTTGCAAGAAATGTTACTTTTTAACTGAATGTTTGAAATGATTTTATTTTCTTTTTTTAATTTTTATTTTTCTAAATTTTAATCCAACTAATGTATAAAGTATTATTGGCTTAATAGCTTCAGGTCTGTGATTCATCAGTCTTATATAATGCTCAGTTGAAATTATTTTCTGTTTCTAAAGAAA
Source organism: Spilogale gracilis (assembly GCA_004023965.1). Taxonomy (NCBI): domain Eukaryota; kingdom Metazoa; phylum Chordata; class Mammalia; order Carnivora; family Mephitidae; genus Spilogale; species Spilogale gracilis. The sequence continues at coordinate 1,758 of PITA01006072.1, read as the reverse complement.
TTAGAGACTTGCTGTGATAAGACTCTAGTCACTTTCTTTCTTCAGCAAACTGGTTGTTCTGTGTAAATTCTCATATTTTTCCAATGTCCTAAAGTGTCAGATCTAGACATAATATATTTTTTAATAATCAACTTGGATATAATGAATTCTAATACTCTTTTTTTCCCTTTTAAAAATTATTTAAAGTTTGTTAGTTAACATACAGTACAATATTTATTTCAGGAGTTCAGTGATTCTTCACTTACATACAACACCCCGTGCTCATCACAGGTGCCCTTCTTAATACCTATTACCAATCTAGCTGATCCCCCTCATCCACCCTCCCTCCATCAACTCTCAGTTTGTTCTCTATCATTAAGAGTCACTTATGGCTTGTTTTCCTCTTTCCTTTTTTTCTTTTCCCCCTTTCCATATGCTCATCTGTTTTCTTTCTTAAATTCTAATATGAGTGAGATCATATGGTATTACTCTTATTCTGGGTTCAAATTCTTGTTCCTCCACAAAGTAAAGATGGCAAACTCAGCAAAAAATGGCTAGTGGGGCCTTACATCAGTATTCCAGATTTTTCTCCCTTTGATCCCTCCCCTCTGAGTTGACAGAAATGGGAAGATTCTATATAGTTGGGTCTGGGTTTCTTTCCATTACAATTTTCTCAAAGATGTTTTCTTGCTGAACCTCTTTCCAGGAATGAGATTTGGCCAGTGGTTTTAAGGTGTTCTTCCTTTCCACAAGTTCCTAAAGAAGCTGAAATATAGATCCTACCTCTACACCTTTCCTTTCCCTGGAGTTATCCAAAGAGGCAATGACCTGGAAGGAATGAGTGTAGATTTGTACTAAGGGAAGATTTAAATGGAAGGAGGGTAAAGAATAAAAGATGCAAAATATGAGTACTTTTCATCTATTCTTTTTCATTACGCTTCTGTTATAAAATTCAGATTTGGAAGACCAGATTCTTTTGAACTCAGAAAATGACTCCAAAGTCCCAGTGGTGTATCTTTTGTTGTATACATCTGTGTAGCTCACACTTACATAATGTTTACTATGTGCCAGGCACTCTCTGTCTGTTTTACATTATTGTAGTCCCCATCAAACCTTATGAGGTAGATACTATAATTATCCCTCGGGCATAAAACTGTGGCCAGGACAGGGAATAGTTCATCTAAATGTGAAGCACATAGAGCCATAAAACTTAAGGTTTTTGTTGGGGTAAGGGAGGGGAGGGATTGTTTCTTTTGCACATTAGTTTGTTAGACTAAAGAGAAAAAAAAAGATTACCAAGTAAAATATAATGGAAAGGTATTGGAAATACAATTATTCTCCCTTGGGATCATGTTTACTTGATTTCAGAGAATTTAATAGTGTGTTCTTCATGGATTGAGACAAACATGCTTCTCTTAGGTGATTGCTGTGTGTTTATATATTTGTTGGTTCCTGGAACTCCCAGATTCACACCCTGATCTACAGTGCACTTCTGAGTTGGAGATTCAAATATAAAACATCTTCACTAGGATGGCTCTCAGACAGTCTTGGTGGACAAGTCCAAAACTGAGTCCTTGACCTTCCTTTCCTGAAACTCTTCTTCCTCCAATTATCTACTTTGGAACATGACAGCTTCTGTCATCCTTGCAATTGCTCATACCAGTGAGTCATCCTTGCCACTCATTTCCTCACTCTCTATATCCAATCTGTTACCAAATCTTTGACTCTGTGCTTTGTATTATCTATATTTCTTATTTTCTGTTGATGTCACTCCCAACA
>PITA01006071.1:0-103640 GCA_004023965.1 Spilogale gracilis | reverse complement strand
GCTCTTGGGGGGTCCCCCTTCATCTCTGATGTCCACTGAGCTCCTCCCTTCTTTCTTGTCATGATTCAGGGGGAAGCCTCCCCCTTAACTATGCTTCCAAACAAGAGGACTGTGTTCTGGCTTCAAAAACGCTGAACCGGTCCTTTTTGGGTCCAGGAAGTCATGAAAGAAGGTTCCACTTAGAATTGAGTAGCATGACTGATAAGATGACTGTCGTTTAATTTTGTTAAGTCCTGCCCATTGGTCATGATCTCTGTTAGTTGAGAATCTGGAGGTCAGGTCGGACACGGTTTGTGTGCAGAGCTAAACTGTGCATGGAGGTTTTGCTGGGGATGGAGGATTTTGTTGTGTGGAATATCCTTATCCTGGTTTTTGTTTTGTTTTTTTCATCTTACGTCTTACTGAGAGCTGGGAGTTCTGGGAGAAGAAGCTCCCGGGTTTTGCAACACTGAGTCCCTGAGGTCACATGGGGACAGTGACACGTCACTTCCAGGGTGAGTGTGAGTGTGAGCCTGCCTTTGACGGCAGCTGTGTGCCTGCTGCCCTGATTATGAAAAACAGAAAATCAGTGACTGTGTCCTTGGCGGTGAGTTGATGAAAGTGCCCTGGATTCCCTGAGGGGCAGGTGTGCTGAGCTCCCCGGTGGCCACAGCAAGTAAGGAGAAGAGTTCAAGGGGCAGGGCAGGAGGCTTAGAGTCATGCTCCCTGTCGACCTGTTGGACTTGCTCGAATTTTTTAAAAGTTTCCAGATACTTCAGGACAATTAACAGGTGGGTTCCGCCGCCCAGGGGCGGACAGCATACCCGATACTACTATGTAACGGGGATATGTGGGAATTGATAGCACTTCTGTATTTGTTTCTGAATCTGTGCTTATGTGATAGTGACTTTTCACTCTGCGCTAGAGTAGAATTGTCTTGATGTATCTACATAAGTACTGAGACCGTGCTACAAGTCTAGCCCAGTGCCTGTACTAGTGGCCTCCTGTAGAAGTATTCGATGCAGTTCTTGCTCATCTGGCTATTAAAACGAACATTAAAATAAGTCTCTCCACCTTTTTTGGTTCCTACCAAAAAGCATCCAAAGAACCCGCTTAAATACTGAAATTAAATTCAGTAGCACTAGTGTTTTGGCCCGTGCAGATGGGAGGAATGTGAAAAAGACCTCTTGCACCCTGAGCCTGTCCCGTAGAGGAGGGCAGCCAGGCATTCTGGTGCTAAACAGTAGTGTTCCTTATTAAAAAACACCATCCATAGCCGTTTTATGAGACCAATGATTATGAATAGCGTTTTTCTTCTGAATTCTAACTGAGCCCTTAGTAGGTCTGTGGGCTCATCTGATTTGTCACTGTCCATGTAAGTTTTTTTAGATGAATAAGTTGTTAGGGTAAAACACTCAAAATTCTTTTCAGGCTAATGGGCTGCCAAGGAATGTATAAGGGCCACCAGCCACCCTCGCCAGGCTTTCCCGAGACGGCAGGTGGGCGAGTCGGCAGCAGGGGGACAAGACAAGCCCTTGGTTACCCGAGCCACGGGCTCTGCGACATTGGGAGGCGGAAGTGGCCGTCGCAGGTCTCGTTTTGAGGAGCTGCTAGAATCTTTCCTTTGCATTTTCTGCCTTTCTGTGGCGATTGCTTTGGCCACTGTCAAGAAGAAACTATTCTTTTTATTTTTTTTTTAAGTTTTATTTATTTAAGTAATCTCTTCCCCCAGTGTGGAGCTCGAATTCAGGACTTCAAGATGCAGAGTTGCACTCTCCACTGAGTGAGCCAGCCGGGTGCCCCTCAGCAAGAAATACTATTTATTTATTTATTTGAGACAGAGGGTACGCGCAAGTGGAGGGGAGAGGGAGAAGGAGAGGGAGAAGCAGACTCGCCGCTAAGCAGGAAGCCTGATATGGGACTCAGTCCCTGGAGCCTGGGATCATGACCTGAGTCCAAGGCAGATGCTTAACTGACTGAGCCCCCAGTCATCCCAAGAAAATACTCTTTTTAAATAGAGGTTTTTCTGGGCCTTGATTTTTTTTTTTTTTTTTTTTTTTAAGATTTCACTTATTTATTTGACACGGAGAAACACAGCTAGAGAGGGAACACAAGCAGGGGGAGTGAGAGAGGGAGAAGCAGGCTTCCCGCCGAGCAGGGAGCCCAATGTGGGACTCGATCCCAGGTCTCCAGGATCATGACCTGAGCTGAAGGCAGTTGCTTAACCAACTGAGCCACCCAGGCGCCCCTGGGCCTTGATTTTTGGAGTGAAATCATATATTAGTAGTATGGCCTCAATCATGTAATTGGAAGCTCTTAAAGTGTCTTTTCCCCACGAGATAATTTTTACTCATTGTTAGAACCGAACCCTTGTTTAAAATTTTAAACTAAAAAAAAGCTGAAAGTCCAAAGCATTAATGTTTTCCAAATCCAAATATTTATCTTTGGGTTACCTTATTTTGAGGATCAGGTTTCTTGTGACTGGATTTCCACTGTCAGTGGAAACAGCAGCCCCCACTCGGGACTGCGTGTTGAGACACTGGCTAACGGTGTGTCAAAGGACTGCCCTCACATGGCACCCCTCCTCCTTGACTGTGGGGCGACTTGTTCTCATGGGGGACCTCACCGAGGGGAGACCACCATGGGGCTTTTGTGTGCCAGGCACCACTTGGAGGCCAAGGTCGGAAAGCGGAGGACCTGCTCTAAGCTAGTGGCCGGAGAAGTGCAGAGACACGGGGTCGCAGCTCTTGGGCACCTGTGTGTGCGCCTGGTGCTGCAGAGCTGTCCCCGGGGAGCCCCGGGCAGCGGGAACATGCACAGAATGCAGGAGTCATGGTCCCGGGATGTGGCCCCAGTGATCTGAAGCCCAGAGTAGGGAGGGGCCCACTGAGTGTGGATGCCAGCTGGACACTGGGGCCTCAGAAGAGGTAGCGGGATCAAGGAGTGAGGATTTAGAAGCCAAAAGGTGTTTGCTAGGATGGCTGGAATGAGGGGTGGGCATTCCGGGCAGTTCCAGGGGTGGGAAGCGAGGCCGGAGGTCCCTCCATGGAGCCCTGGCACGTTCTCCAGGCAGCCCACACCCGTGTGAGGTCAGTCACGGTAGCTCCGTTTCCCGAGGAAGAGACTGAGGCTTGGAGAAGCCGATTGCACAGTGTCAGCGGCTGCACTCCTGGGCTCAAGGATGTGGACCACACCCTGCAAGCTGTGGGAGCCAGGCAGGGTTTGGAGGATAGGAATAAAGAACCTGTTCAGTTGGGTCTTCTAGAGAGACCCGTTCCTCACAACCCTTGGGACCAGAGGAGTCCCTGAAAGGAAGAGCGTGGTGGCTCGGGGAGAGGAGGAAGGAGCAGGTTGGAGGGTCCTGTGGGGGGTTGGGGGGCAGTCCAGGGGAGGAGTGAGAGCCCACACAGGGCCCTAGGACAGAGGGGCAGATGGAGGACGTTTCGGGGCTTGGCATGACCAGTTTTGGTGAGCAGCTGATATAAGGGCCGTGAAGGGAGCTCCCCCCGGTCTCTGGGCTCCCCACCCGCTGGCCCCTCTTGGGGGAGGGAGGCACAGGAGGACCGGTTGGACGGGACAGAGAACAGGCTCTCCACTGTAAGACTTTGACCTCCTGCCCCTCCTGCTTCCGGCTACTTCTCTCCCCTCCTCCTGTTTGGCTCTTCCTCTGTCCCCAGCGTGGTCCCAGGCCCCTGTCCCTTGCCGTTCACCTCAAGCTGACCCATCCGGTCCCGTGACTGCTCTCCAAGTTGGCAGCTCCCACGTCCACTGTCCTAGAGCAGTCCTTTCTTCTGAGCAGCAGGCTGGAATGTTCTCCAGACGGAGAGGATCTGGAGCCTGTTTCCCGCTCGCAAAAACCACTTCTTCCCCCATCTTGCAACGGCACCACCAGCCCCTCAGCTGCTCAGGCCAGAGCCCTGGGACTTCCTCTTGACACGTCTGTCACATTCCCACATCAGCTTAGTCATCAGAGCAAGTCAGCCCTCCCACCGAAAGATGTCTCACATCTCCTCTCTCTCCTCTGCAATCACTCGTTCCTCCTCCTCATCTCGCTCAGAGCCTGGACTGGCACAGCTGTCCTCTCTGCGGTGACCCCTCCCCAACCCCTTCTGTGTGCCGCAGCCGGCGTGAGCGCCCCAGGTCTCCCTGCGTGTCATGAGTCCTTGGCGTGGGCTGCTCCCCCTCCTACCCTTGCTCCTTCCATGCTGTTCCTGCTGCCTGGAACCGTCTGCTCTGCACAGGCTCATTCTTAACCCATTGGGTAGTAAATAGAATTTTTCCGGAGAGATCTTTAACCCCCTATCTCTTTCACACCCTCTTTTTTCCCCGTGCTTTTCTCGCTGTCAGTAATTGCCGACATATTCAGCGTCGATAGATGTGACGGGCCAGACCCCAGATGTCATGTTGGGCACTTAAGTTGTAGAAGGTGGAGGCTCTCTGGGACTGGTGCCAGGTTGTCAGGTAAAGCCAGTTCAAGTCACAAAGGAGAGCCTCCAGGACGAGACTGTGCCTTGTGAAAAGCAGGTCAAGCAGTGTACGTCTCTCCTTGTGACTGCCTCACCGTGGGATGGTTTCAGGGCCGAGGGGCGTTTGGACCCCCGGCGAGTGCCATGCTGCTCAGGAAAAGAAGTCATCGGGGAGACCGCAGTAGCCGCAGAGGTGGGTGGAGGTCCCTCGGAAGAGACAGGGCTGGAGAGAGGATAGGCCCACGAAGGTCAGGCTGTCACGGGACGGTGTCTGCTGCTAGCAACGGACCTGTCCTCGCCTGAGCGGCCTCGGGCAGGGGGAGGAGGGCGGACTGGAAGCCAGTCGGCGGCCAAGGGAGTGGGAACTCGTGGAAGGCATGAGGAGTGCCAAGTGTGTGAAGTCTTCTTGAAGGAAGCTTGGCGCTGAGGAGGCAGAGAAGTGAGGGAACACAGGGTCAAGGGAAGTGCAGGGGCGGGGCGCTGTCTTCTGCCGGAACAAGTGAGGGTCAGGTTGGAGGCACAGGAAAGAATGGCAGGTGGTGGCCTCTGAGGTGGGCAGTGGCCCAACTTGGGGGCACAGGCAGGAGTAACCTTGACCCCACCCTCTGAGGCCAGCGGCTCTGCTCCACAGACGGTGGGCCTGGTGCGTGCCCAGGGCTGGAGGTGAAGCCCATCTTGTCCCCAGCTTCCATTTAAGGCGTGCCCATGGGTACAGGGACCTCCCCTCCGGGGTCGTGGTGTCCTGTTCCCCAGGAGCCTCACTGGGAACAGAGGCGCGAGTGAGCTCTTACTCATAAAGCACCTCCCGTCCAGGGGACCACTGCAGACACGAAAGTGACTGTTAGGACTCACTGGGCATCAACAAGGAGCACTCAGCGGATACTTGGGGTGCTTTCCCATCTCCTTCATGACTGTGGGAAGCGAGGGCACGTTCTGTGCACGACACTCCGCTGGGTGGCTGTGCGTGGTCCCACTCGGGAGGGTCAGGGCCGCGTGGGTCCCAGGCCGTGTCTGCGGCTGTCCCAGAGCAAGGTGTCCCAAGTCCCGAGCGGTCTCGCCACTGCCACGCGGAGCTCAGACCCCGACTGCCTTGCCGCGCTGCGCACTCGTCCCGTCCCACAGGGAGCGTCACTCCCACATGGAGGACGGAGCTGGCCCGCCCCCGTCCCTCATACAGGCTTCCCGCCTCTGTTCCTGATACTTCAGTGACAGGAAGGGGAAGCCTGATGACAGAGGGGAGAGGACCGTGGTCCCTCCCCCCGCCTCCCACCAGAGCCTATTCCTTAAGGGGCTTTGCTTGGTGCAGGCACGTGTGTCCATAAGCCGCTTCCCGCTCAGATTTTCACCGTGTCCCTTTGTGTATCAATAATGAATGGCGGCAGTGACCCCGCCTTTCCCGCGTGCTGGTACATGACCCAGGCAGGCCATTCCCAGAGCCAGTGCCTCCCCGAGCGCAGCGCAGCGGGCGGCCTCTGCCGGTAGGTGGTTTGGGGCTGTCCGCCCCTGTGTCCTGCCATGGGGGCGTGTGGCTGCGGGTCCCACGGCTTGTGCGGTGTCTACGCTGACTGCCTTACCTCTCTACGGCATCTCCTCTCATCCGTCCCACAAAGCTTGTGCTGCTGCACTATCTCTGTGTCTTTCCTGCCCCTGCGGAAGAGTTCCAGGGCACTTACTTCCCTTCCCTTTTTCATTTCCCAGTGGACCGCATTGTGGGTCTGGACCAGGTGACGGGCATGACGGAGACCGCCTTCGGCTCTGCGTACAAAACCAAGAAGGGCATGTTCCGGACCGTCGGGCAGCTGTACAAAGAGTCTCTCACCAAGCTGATGGCAACTCTCCGGAACACCAACCCTAACTTTGTTCGCTGCATCATTCCGAATCACGAGAAGCGGGTACGGGTCCCACTGGGTGTGGGCCGGTCTTTCCAGTGGACCCGGCTCAGCTCACGAAGATCGAAGGGTCAAACTGTCCTTTGCTTGATTATCAGGCTGGAAAACTGGACCCACACCTGGTGCTGGACCAGCTTCGCTGTAACGGCGTTCTGGAAGGAATCCGGATCTGTCGCCAGGGCTTCCCCAACCGGATAGTTTTCCAGGAATTCAGACAGAGGTATATCAATTGCTAACTTTGACCTGGTTCCCATGTGTCTCAGAGCTTCTCTTGATACCCCTCAAAATGGAGCTGATGAGGAAAAAATTTCCCTTGCTTCGTTTCAGTTGCCTTTCCGTATAGGAAAGGGATTATTATTATTACTGTTATTATTATTATCATTATTACCTTGTCAGTGGCCAAGACTGTCGAGTGCCATCTGTGCGGAGAGGCCGCTGAAGGAGCCTGAAAGGCAAGCCAGGAGCTGGCCATGCACACAACCCCACCTGGGATTTATGTGTGATTCTTTTCTAACCGATTTTTTTTTTTTTTAAACGTGAGTAATGTGACTGTTCCTTTAGGAAAATTTGAAAACTCCAGAGAAATCAGAAGTAAATAAAAATCATTCAGGAGTGACTCTGGAAGGCACTTGGGATATCGTTCGCCATCTTTGAGTGAACGTATCCGTGTAGGTGTGTTCGTGTGCAAATGCGTATGTGTGTTTTCCACCGTGTGGTGTGCACGTGCACACTGACCATCCCTTTACCAACGCAGGGGAGGGAATAGGATAGATTAGGAAAGGATGAAGGAAAAAAGGCAGAAGATCAGTAGAAGTGGATGCAATAGAAATGAATGAAAACATGAGAAACTGATTTTTTAAAAATGTATCCTGTAACTTATGTATCGTTGGGTATTTGTGCTATTTGCTTTTTTTTTTTCCCCTCCTAGAAATCAGATTTTCAATTCTGACTGCATTGGCTGTTCCATTTTAGAAACAAGTCTGCAGGTCAAAGGAGTTAATTTCTGCCACCATTCTAGATGGAATACAGCTGAGAAAGGATTCCAATCCTTAGGGGTTTGGGGGAGGCCTTACTACAGCCCCACTGTCTGATAAACACGGTAGAATTTCACTTTGTGTTGATAGGAGGAGAAAAAGCACTTGAGCTGGCACTCAGACCGCAAAGCCGAGTGACGTTACCAGGACTCATCCTTTACCATAAACGCTGTCTTTTTTGCTAAATTGTGTTCTTGTTGCAGTACATCCCTCGAAAGTGCCCAGATCTTAAATGTTCAGCCTAGTGAGCACACGCACGCCCAGCCCGGAGGTGCCTCCTGCTGTCAGCAGCGGAGGCCTCCGGGCGTCCCTCTGTTGTGTAATAAACGCCTACAAATCACACACACAGGGCCACTTTCTCTTTGCCTTTAGGCCTGTGAACGTTTAGGGGCAAGTAAAAACAAAAGATTTTTTTCAAACACCATATTGACTCTTCAGCACACCTTCTTAAACCTGGTGTTTGTCCTTGGGGAACAACACTTCTGTGCAGTTTACCTCCTGTTTTAAGAATGCAGAAAGTCTCAGATCGTCCCCCCATCCTCTCTGGTCAGGAGCCTGTCCTGTCTTGACCCCGCCTCCTGCGGCGTGATGACCAATCCCACCCTTGCCTCTTAGAGAAACCAAACTCACGGTTAGTTGGGAGACGTTCCCACAGATTCTTACAGAAGACTTTGGGGCTGGTCTTATTACAGGTACGAGATCCTAACTCCGAATGCGATCCCTAAGGGTTTCATGGACGGCAAACAGGCTTGTGAACGCATGGTAAGCAAATTTGCTGGGCTTCTCTGCTCTGCGGACCGCCAACGCTCTGTCCTGTGGCCAAGAGTAAACAGACTCTTTGTCTTTTCAGATCCGGGCTTTAGAACTGGACCCAAACCTGTACAGAATCGGACAGAGCAAGATATTTTTCAGAGCCGGCGTTCTGGCCCATTTGGAGGAGGAAAGGGACCTGAAAATTACCGACATCATCATCTTCTTTCAGGCCGTCTGCAGAGGTTACCTGGCCAGGAAGTAAGCAGGGAATCACCAACGTGCTCGTGCCGAGTGTTGTGGGGTGCGAGGTCCCCGTCCTGTGGGAATCGTGTTCTCGCGCAGCAGGGCGTCCAGATGCATAGCCAGATGCCCCACCTGGGGATACGCTGCTGTGAGGAAAGAAACGAGGGGCCGAGGCAGAAAACCAAGGGCTTGAGGGCTCACTTTGGCATGGGTTCTCAGCGAAGGTCGTTCTGAGGCCATGAGACCCACAGGATGTGAAGGTACAGGCGTGAGGGTGGGGAGGCAGAGCTGCCTTCAGTGAGGGAGTGCAGCACAGTTCTAGAAAGTGTCGCCGTCCTGTGAACAGGGGCCACAGCCCAGCGAGGCAGGAACCTGGTGCGTGTGGGGAGCACAGTGTGGTAAGTGGGATTTCTGGGTCACCCGGCTGGCAGGACGGACTGTAGTGGGGCCAGAGAGGCATCGGGCAGATGGCGTGGGCATCTCTGGGGTGATGCCGGGAGGACGGCCCTCCCTGGCCCGCACAAGGTGATGGAGACCGAGAGTGGTTGCCAGACTTGAAATCCGATCAGAAGGGCCTGAGCCTGGTGATGGGCTTTCCTTCACCTCCTCTCATAGGAGGCCGGGGCTTGGGAAGGAGGGTACGGTCTGCCGTCCGGGGTCCTGTGGCTGGCGTCGTCCGCCCTGGGGCTGCAGTCTACTGTGCGAGGCTCAGGGACCTGCCTGAGGCTGCCACGAGGGGCTTCCGCCACATTAGGTGTATGCGGTATTGTAAGTCTGTGCCCACACATGACAGGATCCGAGCTAAGGAGGAGGCTCGAAAACTTGAAGAATGTGATGTCTTCAGTGATCCACACCGGGACACAGCGGGCAGGAAGGAGCAAAAGACTTGGGTATTTAGATGCCGTCATAGCTCACACTGTGGTAACTGTCAGCACAGCCACGGCCCACGGGTGCCTGAGGGGACGGGAGGGGGCACGGCCGGCTGCTTTCAAGTAACGATTCAGCAGCGACCAGAAACAGAACTGTCCAAAGCGCAGGGAATGAACTATGTACATTGTGAAAGTATGTGCGGCTTATTCGCTGAAATCTAAACTCTGCAAGATTCACATTGAGATCAGCAATCAGAAACAAAGATCTCATCTTAGGGACTTGAACAGGCACGCCTGCGCGGCGGCTCAGTGCCTGTCGGTCATGTGATGTGTGTGCTGGGCTGGACTTCGGATTTGGGCCCGGCAGTGGACAGAGACATCTCCTTGGAAGAACCAGTGGAGAGCTGGGAACCCGCAGAGTCCTACTGACGGTAGGCAGAGAGACAGGTGTGTGCCTAGGAGTCTGTGAACTTGAGGTCGGGGTGCCTGGGAGGCACCGGGAGATGCAGGAAGAAACAGGTGGCTTTGACACTTGGCCTTCCCCCACCCTCAGCCCGTGAAGAGAGTGGGATGGCATCCATGCCTGGCCGGCATTCGGGTTCAGTTGACGGTTGCGGGGAAGGAAAACCAGCTGCCTCATTCAGACATGCGCCTAGCATGCTTTTGACTGGTTATGACCATTCTCTCCTGGAGGCCCATGGATGCAACCAGACAGCAGTGGTCAACAAGGAGACTAGAGGACTTTGATGGTGTTCCTGAAGGAAACTTTGAGAATTGGCAGGGAGAAGCTATTTTGTAGTCTCAAAAACATACTTAAAACTATTGTTCTTGTAGTAGAAACTATTACGATTAAAGCTCGCCCAAACTTACCTGGCTGGTAGGCATATGTGAGAAGGAAGAAGGCTTTGTGGGGAGCCAAGCAGCAGGCTTAAAGACATTCTAACCAGCAAGTTGGCGATACAGGAGTTCTGGGACTCCTGAAAGGAAATGTGACCCTTGGGCAGTACAGGAGTGAAAAGTTGCCATTTGTGCCCTAGATCTAGAACCTTCCACTCCAAAACTGTCCTTGGTGACTCCAGTGCATACTGGTCATTGCTGCAGTGAAAGGATAACTGTAAACGTTCCTTGCTATCTTTTCTGTTTCCTCCAAGTGCCTCCCTTCCCGGGAAAACCCTATCGTCAGGCTTGCAAAGAGTTACAGAAAGGTTGCGAGAGAAACAACCACAGGTTTAGAGCGTGTTTGTTCCCTCCCAGCAGCCATACTCTAAGGGGCTTTGAGTACGTCGCTCACTGGCTCGGATGCTGGGACCACAGAGTAACAGGGCCGTGCTCACTGTGACAGAGGGGGAAGGAGGCCGCAGGTCACCCTAGCATCCCAAAACCCAAGGGATCTAAATGTCTTAAGTAGCAGGTGGTCCCACAGGGGCAAAACAGACCTGGCTGAGGGGAAAACTAAAGTGTAGAAGCCCGCTGACAGTGTTGAGACCCACATTCCAGAGATGATGGGCCAGAGCCAGACTGCTGGGCAGGGAGTGAGGGTCAGGACCCGGAGGAGTCTCCCGGAAGTGCCATCGTGCATGGACAAACTAGTGGCCTCCTAGGAGGAGGGGCAGCACAGCAAACTTGGTTGGGGGCTTGGGGGCTGTCTTGGCAAGAGGGAGGGGTGGGACTTCAGAAAAGGAGCTCTGTTCCCCAAGGCCAGTAAGAAATTAAAAATACTAGGCTCAGGACAGTTACAAGGGGGGTCTCGGGTCGTACGGCCTGAGAGGGCAGCATGGAAGCTGGGAAAGCCCAGACGTGGTGACGAGAAGACCGGGGTTCCAGAAGCATCTGTGCCCTGACTCCTTGGGCCCTCAACTGTAAGGGAGAGGCATTCACCTGACCAACTGGGGGACTACAGAGTGAGGGGAGGAGGACGAGATCACCTGGGAAAGGGAGCTGAGGGAAAGGAAAAGCGGTCGCTCCTGAAGGAGAGGGAGCACCAGCAAGGGGAGCATAGGAAGGTCGGTCTCCATGTCCTCATCGCCCCAGGGAAGTAGGGGCTTACTGGTGGCCGGGTTGCATACTTGTGTGCGAACGCGGTCCGGGGCAGCTAAGGGATATCCGGGGTGGCATCAGTGAAGGGGGCGGCGGCAGGCTGAGCTGTTCTGGCTTTTGCAGGGCCTTCGCCAAGAAGCAACAGCAGCTGAGCGCCCTGAAGGTCCTGCAGCGGAACTGCGCTGCCTACCTGAAGCTTCGGCACTGGCAGTGGTGGCGCGTCTTCACCAAGGTGGGTCCCGCAGACATGCGCACACACAGACACACGTGTGCACTTCCGGCACCTGAGCGCAGCCCCGACGCCCTCACGGCCCGCTTCTGCTGCAGGTGAAGCCGCTGCTTCAGGTGACTCGCCAGGAGGAGGAGCTTCAGGCCAAAGATGAGGAGCTGCTGAAGGTGAAGGAGAGGCAAACGAAGGTGGAGGGCGAGCTGGAAGAGATGGAAAGGAAGCACCAGCAGGTGCGTGCCTGGCTGCCGCCGCCCTCTGTGGCCTTCCCCTGCCCTGGCCATCCCCCCACCCCGGCCTCTGACCCTGCGCGGTGTCCTTACTGTTCCCCTAAAGCACAGGCATTTGGGGAGAGGAGCGGAAAACACGTGGCCCTGTGCATTTGGGTTTGTGGAAACTAAAGTCAGCCTGCCCCTCCCCCACAACGCGTTTTTGCATTGGTCTTTCTTGGTCACGTTTGCTGTTGGGCAGTTTCTGACACCTGTTTGCCCCGAGGCTCCCAGCAGTGTCCCCCACCCGGGACTGCTCTCAAGGGACCCCGAGGAAAGAAAGGATGAAACCGCCATGGCCACTATGGATCCTGAGTCACCGTCTTGTCCCCGGCTGTAATGCCTTCCTGACAAAGTCAAGCCTGGGGCCATGTTTTTAGGCCACCATTCCAGAGAGGTAGTGTCAGGGCCAGAAAGGTGAACGACGGAGGCCGAGACATTCCCTCAGTACCAACCAGCCAGCCTCAGTCGTCACCGTGAATGCATCTGAATCACAGTGTCCCTTTTCCTTTGTTAATTATCTTAACAGAACGGGAGTTCTTAAAATAGCATAGATTTAGTAAGTGTTACTCAGGATAGCCAGAGACCACAGAAGCAGCCAAAACCATTTTCATCTAGCTTGTTGTACTGTAGCTTCAGACTGTCTGAAAGTTTCGCCAGTGACATTACGGACTTTTAACCCTCGGTTTCTTCAGTATCAAGCACTGGCCCCCGAAATCCTGGTGAGTGTGTCTGGTGTGGGTACAGGGGGCAACAAGTGACCGTGCCGGGTGCTTCCTTGTGGCTGCAGCTCCTGGAAGAGAAGAACATCCTCACGGAGCAGCTTCAAGCCGAGACGGAGCTCTTCGCTGAGGCAGAAGAGATGCGAGCCAGGCTTGCCGCCAAGAAGCAGGAGCTAGAGGAGATTCTCCATGACCTGGAATCCAGGGTCGAAGAAGAAGAAGAAAGAAACCAAATCCTCCAAAATGAAAAGAAGAAAATGCAAGCACATATTCAGGTGGGTATGATAGTCTTGATTTGGGGTTCTATTTTGGGCTTTCCAGGCAGATCTGGTGGATCAATGAGTACAAGCCGAGGATTTGGATCGCAACAGGAGTCCCAAGTCCCAGGTCCAGCCCTTCACAGAGGTCCATCATTGGAAGCACAAAAGGAAAACATTGTCTTTGAGCGCAGCTCTGTTATTTTTACATCCCAAGGTAGCCTCTTACGGCACGCAAAGTGATTTAGAGTAGGAACATCGCAGGGTCTGGAGCACGCTGGGACCTCATTTGCCCTGTGTTGTCGTTACTCACGGGGCATGCTCGGCTCTGACGCAGGAGATGGCCGAGAATCAGAATAAAACACTCAGGCCTCTCCGGGCTGTCCTCTTGGGACACAGGCTGTCCTCGTGAGGCGCAGCAGTACCTGCGGTTGAATGCCCAGACACACAGTGCAGACCCTTCTTCCCCTGCCCACACCCCAGGATGCTCCCTCATCCTCTCCTGGTCTCCCGCACCCCACCTCCCGAATATGTTCTTGAGTGTCTGGGCGTCCTGATGGCCACCATCCCTTCATGGGTTCAGCACCGAACTTCCTTCCAGGTCTCTGCTTGAATTTTTTTCTCACCCCATAGCTTATGCTGGCAAAGGGCAGGCAACTCAGACGTTTCTCAAAAGCATAAAAGATACCACCTTACTCCCTTGGCAAAGAACTCAGATAACTCAGCCGGAGACTTGGCACTTTCCAGCATACCTCCTCCTCGGTGAGCAGAATATCACCATACCCGTAAAAAGTGCACGTTCATCTGGCGATTCTAGTTCTGAGACTTCATGCTAAGCATAAATCGATGGGAGCCATCTAATTATCTTAGCAACTAGGGATCGTTAAGCCCTGGTAGGACCATCCAGTTAGAAGTAAAAAGAGATTTATTTCTGTGGCAATCCGTTAATGCGCTACTAAGGATCGTCGCAAAGGAGTGGGCACAGAGTAAGATCCAACTATGAGTACATTCCTGTAAGTTAGAAAGTCATGTGCGTGATTTTATATCGGAGTATACAGAGACCTAGAATATTTTCCATCAGTCGTGAGCACCTCTCAGTGGCTTTATCCACAGTTTTGATTTTCTTTCCTAAGAGCATGTAGCTCATCTCAGAAATAACCTTTGGCTCTTGTGGGAAGAGGACACCCAAGGTCCCCTCCGCTGTCCTCAGCCTCGTTTCCTATGCTCCAGATCTCAGTACCCTCACGTGAAGTACTTGCATTTTTTTTTTTCAAGATTTATTCGAGGGAGAGCGAGAACGAGTGGGAGGGAGAGAAAGAGCTCCAGCAGACTCCACACTAAGTGCAGAGCCTGACGCAGGGTTCGATCTCACAATCCTGAGACCATGACCTGAGCCAAAAATTAAGAATGAGATGCTCAACCAACCAAGCCACCCAGGTGTCCCAAAATGCTTGCATTTCTTTAATCTATTTAGGAGAACAAATATGTACTCCTAGAGCAGCAGAGTTTGCATTGGGTTTTGCTTTTCCAGTACTTTCTACCTCGTGCAGTCAGAATTTATCTTCTTCTGTGACATATAAATTTGTTTAGACATATTCTAAAAACAGATGATTTTATTTTCCTTTTTCCTCTCTCTGAGGAAAGCCGGCGTATCAGAAGTCAGTCTCCCCCAGGCCCGACAGGCCCTTCATAACTCCCAGCATAACTCGGCCTCACTGGTCCCTCTTCTGTCCTTCTGACCTGTGCAGCTTTGAGGGGCTTCTGATCTGTACCCTTTGCAAGCACAACTATTGGAGCCGGTTTTGATATGATTTTGTTTTTAAGATGAATTTCCTGATGACATTATCGATAAATGATTATTGTAGAAAGCCTCATGAACATGGCAGTTCCGGTCTCCTTGCTCTCGTCACCCCCGTTCCCGCTGTTATGTCTGCTTACATAAATTTCCAGGCAGATTGTGTGGATTCATTTATTGAAATTATAGGGGCACCTGGGTGGCTCAGTTAAGTGTCTGACTCTTGATTGTGGCTCAGGTCATGATCTCAGGGTCTTGAGATCAAGCCCCCCGAGTCTGCTTGGGATTCTCCCTCTCACTCTGTCTCTTAAGTCTTTGAAAAGACATTATACTAAACACACTGCTTTTGTGAAATTAGGAGTGTGTGGTGCAAGGGGGCACCTGACAGAAAGCAGACTGGGAAACTGTGGGACAAAGGACGTGTTTTGTTTTTTTTTCAAAAACAAATGGCAAGGGAGGGAGAGACACGGGGGGAGCCTAGAGAATGAAGGCGTCTCTGGAGGATTTTCAGTCGCTGTGTGTGAACCTTATTTGGATACCAGTGCCAACGAACAAATGTATTTTTTTAAGAGGTCTGTACATTTTAGAGAGATAGCTAGAAGGTTTTACAGAGAAAATAGGAGGTCTGGGATTTGCTTCAAAATGACCAAGGGGGGTGGGGGGAGGCAGGTAGCTGGGGACATATGGACAGAGTTGGCGCTCATCCCGGCAGAGCCTGTGGCCATGGCCACGCCCGTGCCGGGCTTCATGTGCTGCTCTGTGCTCTGGCTTGTCCATTGGGGGCTTTTCACAGTAACACGTTGATCATTTACACGGGTCTTATTCCAGAATCAACCAGGATAAATTCCTGAAACGGCCGTACATTGATCTGTGTGTAGAACCCTGTTCCATCGCATCTGTTTATTACAGACAAGGCAGGGTGTGAAATTGAAGAGTGTGTTACCGTGTGGACTCTAAATCCTGGAATCCCACCCGTCGCGGTGGTGGGCTCATGCCATCCTTGCCATTTTGAAAAGCAAAAATCAGCATTTGATGTTAGCATGCGCGCCTCCGACAGCGCGGTACAACATTGCGGGGCACAGGCTTGTTGACTGCGTGTTTTTTTTTCACTTCCCAAGGATCTGGAAGAGCAACTAGATGAGGAAGAAGGCGCTCGCCAGAAACTCCAGTTGGAAAAGGTAACAGCAGAGGCCAAAATCAAGAAGATGGAAGAGGAGATCCTGCTTCTCGAGGACCAGAATTCCAAATTTATCAAAGTAAGAAAATATTCCCCTGACAAAGCTGGTACACTCACTGGAAGGGACGTCCAGTGGGCACTTCTCAAGAATTCAAGTTCCTTTATGTACTTTCTCCCCTGAAGCTCTACCTGTATAGACACAGAAACTATTTAGTTATTGAAATCCACCGTGTACGTCTCACACACTCTGATCCCCACTCAGTGACTGGGTCCTGGCTGCAGGGCTCCCCCTCTGCGGAGCAGTGGGACCTGCGGGGGCTGGGTGCTGGGGGGGGCACAAGCACCTGTTTTCTGAGGAAGACCAGGCCCCCAGTGTGGTTTGGAAGGCCTTCTCCAAAGCAGCTGGTTCATTCTCCTCAGGAAAAGAAACTCATGGAAGACCGCATCACAGAGTGCTCCTCTCAGCTGGCTGAGGAGGAAGAAAAGGCCAAAAACTTGGCCAAAATCAGGAACAAGCAGGAAGTGATGATCTCGGACCTAGAAGGTTAGTGTCCGGGGTCAGAGGACGTGGGCCCGGGGACCTGTGGGCATCGACACTTCGTGGACGTCAGAGTGGGCAGAGGCAGGATACACACGCCGGCCAGTCTGCTTGGACCCAGTTGTGACCACAGGCCTGATAGGAGTTCTCCTGTCCTGCCTCGTCCCCAAGCATCCGTGATGGGCTGGCGCTAACGGGATTGTGTGTGTCGGCTCCTGGGGGGAGGCACCCTCCCAGGGGCAGACCTGTGGGCTCACTGTGAAGAATGAGCTGTAGCGGCTGCTGGACCTCAGAGCAGCGTGGGGGTGCGTGGGTTTCACGTCACAAAGGGAACTAGTGGGGACCGGAGCACCTACTGAGGGCAGCCCCATCACATGGTGATGGCTAAGGCATGTGGGGAGATCCTGGGAGGTTAATAAAATGAAGCCTTGCTTTGTGCGAAAGGAACAGGGAGAGAGGGTGGGACTCGGGGAGAGCACGTAGGCTCTGCTGGGACGGGCAGGTGGAGGGGCATGGCCCTCAATGCCTGGGTGCTGCCTGAGGGTCTGTTCTGCCCGTATGGGGTCCTTCTGCTAGGGACAGGCCCAAGGCACAAGCACCTGCTCTTTGCACCTGTGTGATCAGCCTGTGACGCTTGGTCCCCTTGTCTCTGCATGCCAGACGTGGGAGAACAAGGTGTATGGGGCAGTGTTGTGAGGACCGCCGTGGGGAGGGAAGGATCCCTGGCATGGGTGGAGTCCCCGCAGAGCTGTGGTGGGGAGGGCGGGAATCACAGGGCCCACACTCCGTCCCCTGCCCTGGTGCCTAAGAGCTGCGGTCCTGGTCCAGCCAGGGATTTCTGGGGGCATGGGGCGACAGGCAGTCACACACACTGCCCTCGCCTCTGCCCAGCCCTCTGCAAACTTTGGCCCAGCGATGGGTGCATGGTGAGATAGGCCGGGTGA
The DNA here is from genome assembly GCA_004023965.1 of Spilogale gracilis. Classification (NCBI taxonomy): domain Eukaryota; kingdom Metazoa; phylum Chordata; class Mammalia; order Carnivora; family Mephitidae; genus Spilogale; species Spilogale gracilis. The sequence continues at coordinate 86,442 of PITA01006071.1, read as the reverse complement.
CTTCCACTCCAGGCGTGTGGGCTCACTTCCCACAAAGGGACATCGTTAGAACCACTCCCCAGCCTCCAGTTTCTTTCCTGAAATTCCATCCTCCCACTGATTTCTCTCGCCTTCGGTTTGATGTTAGTGACTGTCGGGTGACCAAGCTGTTGGCACAGGATGTCAAGGCGGCGACCTGCTTTTGAATCAAATGGCTAATTTTCGACTTGTTGGGTTTTGTTTTGAATTTGTTCATCTAGTGCCCTGTTTGTGGGTGTCAAAGAATTTCTCTCCTCTCTTGCTTCACAGAACGCTTAAAGAAGGAAGAGAAGACACGTCAGGAGCTGGAAAAGGCCAAGAGAAAACTGGATGGGGAGACCACAGACCTGCAGGACCAGATCGCCGAGCTCCAGGCACAGATCGATGAGCTCAAGGTCCAGCTGGCCAAGAAGGAGGAGGAGCTGCAGGGCGCGCTGGCCAGGTCTGCCTCCCGCCACCGCTGAGGGTCTCCTTGCTGGGGGGTGACGAGGTGCCTGGAGGACCCAGGAGTCCCTGATTTGCATCGGGTTAGCAGGAAGCTGGCGTAAACCAGCCTGGGCCTTTGCACGTCAGGATCCTGAGTCGTGTCCCGAGGTCTCTGGAAATCCACCCCAGGGCAAATTATTTTATCAGAGCAGATGTTTTGGTTTCTGTACAGTAGAGATGAATTTCACAGCACGTTTTAGAAGTCCAGAGAAAATCCCTTTTCAGAGATGACTCCCCGCACTTAGTTGCTCTTCAGTTCTAACGCATCCCCTTCAGAACAGAGATCACGGGTACTAAGTGTGTTTATAACCGTTGGGCTGCACAGTCAGAGAACTTAGAGATTCATTTATAATTTATTAAAACCGAATACATCTCATTATGTTCCTTTCTGGTCCTCTATCACAGTTGGTCTTACTTTGGCCAGACTTTCTACTTTCTCTCTTAGAGGTAAGAGCTAGAATCCAGGAAGGTAGCTGTCCACATGGGCTGTCACACCCCTCGGCGCCCCTTCCCTCACCCCAAACACCCCAGCTGCCAGTCAGGAGGTCCACCAGCCCCGAGCCGAGGGAGGCGCTGCACGAGGGCGTGAGGGGACTGCAGGTGTGACAGTGGCATGTCTCCACCTCCCCCTGCGATCCAGGAGTGTCTCTGGATTCACAGGGGCCAGACAGTTTGGACTGGATGACACCTTGAGCGTTGTTCTTATTCTGACATTTTGCTTAAGAGGAAATTTTTTTCTATTCTGATGGTGAAAATGAGCCCGTCCTTCTTTTCAACAGAGAATTAACACCCTTTGGCGAGGGGGCTGGGCTCGATTCTGGCATGGGCTCTGCCACTTCTGGCTCTTGGGGTGGGGGGAAGGGGGGTCCCCCAGACACAGTCCCTGGATGTCTTCACAGGGGAGATGATGAGACGCTTCACAAGAACAACGCTCTCAAGGTGGTGCGGGAGCTGCAGGCCCAAATCGCCGAGCTCCAGGAAGACTTTGAGTCCGAGAAGGCTTCCCGGAACAAGGCAGAAAAGCAGAAAAGGGATCTGAGCGAGGAGCTGGAGGCTCTGAAAACTGAGCTGGAGGACACGCTGGACACAACAGCAGCTCAGCAGGAGCTCCGGTGAGTGGCAGAGGGTGGCTGTCCTCTAACATCTGGCGGAAACGCTCCGGATATGCCCGCCTGCCTTGGGAGCTGGGGGACTTCCTTTCTTTTGGCATTTCAGGTATTTCTGTCCCTCCTGGAAACACCAGCAGGTGGACCGGGACCAAAATAGTTTTGGTCAGAAACAAACCCGCGTCAGGGGTGGTGGGACCGCCAGGTGCAGGTGCACCCCGCCCAGACCCGGAGGCAGGCCACAGAGGGGCCTGGAGAAAGGGTCACGGGGACAGGAGGGCGGGAGAGCCAGGTGTGCTCAGGCTGCTACCGGCCACACCAGTGGAGGACAGGTGGGAAGGGAAATAGACACTCACACTCGCAAAGATGGAAAGAAGGGCGAGCACAAGGACCCAGGCAGGAGTGCGTATGCCCTGTGACCGGTGAGCCGACCGCCAGGCACGAGCGCACCCAACTGGAGAAGATTCTCGCGGCGAGCTAGGGAGCAGGCTGGGCAGAGGGGCTCACATGAGCCACTGACTAAGGGCTCTCCCACGTTGCTGCCTGCTCCCTCCTCGTGGCAGGAACCCCACACCGCAACTGCGAGATGGGGCTGGGTCCGTGCGTGCATAGGTATGCACACACACACACACACACAGCTGCTGGGGCTGCTCCAGGTTGTCCTTGCTCCTAGGTGGCAGCTTAGGAAAGGCCTAGAATAAGACAGGGCAGAAGGGGAATCGCTTATGAAACCGGGTGTGGGCAGACAGGTAGGAAATGACCTGGAGCCACCAGGAGGAAAATCTGGGGGGTACCCTTCCCTGGAGGACAGAGAGGGTGAAGACCTGTCCGTGTCTGCCTGGGAGGCGGAGGTTGGGTTGTAGGCATTGGGGGAGCGATCGGTGGTGAAGCCGCAGAGGTGGGAGGGCCTTATGGTGTGTCAGGGGCTTTGCTGGTGAATGCATGTGGTGGCAACTGCACGTGGAGGGCGTGTCCCCCAGACAGGGGGGGCGGGGGGGGCTGCTCGCTCTGCTGCAGCCCCTCTGAGCCAGGCAGGCCTGTCTCCCCTCCCCCTCCCCCAGCAGAGCAGCTCTGCCTCCAGCACTGTGGAGTCCTGGCCTTCTCCCTAAAATGCTGGCTTTCAAAACCTGATAACCACTGAACTAGACTTTGTTGAAACAGCCATTCTCAGCTGGACTTGCGGCCACAATAGAACAGGCCCTGATCATTTCTTCCATTCAGTTGCCAAACAAAAAAGAAAAAAGGGAAGAAAAAGAAAAAAAACATACACGCATGTGTATCACTGCCTGGCTGTGCTGGAACAAGCGGGCTGGCAGAGGCCCTGCTCCTGGGGCTGTTGGGCGACGCCCGGGAGCACCGCTCTCGCTGAGGACCCCGTCTCCCGCCCAGTCTCCCCTGGGTGAAGTGCGGGGGTTCGCGTGAAAGTGACCGCCTTCAGCACGTCCAGCACCTTCCGCAAACTCGGCCCATAACTCCCTGTAGGACTCGCCCTGAGAGCCATGGGCTGGTGGGTTGATCAGCCTGGAGGGGGGAAGGAAGGGCTCCTGTGGCCCGCGGCTTTGGGGTAGGAGTTAGGAGCGGAACCCCCCCCCCCCCCGCCCCGAGACTGCTCTGGCAGGACAACTGCTGTTGCTATCCTGTCGCAGAGGTACTGGTCGTTCGCTGGGGTGAGCTGAAGTCACCAGACGAAGCGCATCCGGTCTGTCTGGGCTGGTGCTTGCATCGGGTGTCCGCCCCCCTCTGCTGTCCCTTCCTCTCGAGCAGACTGTGGGGACAGGGCCCCACCAGCAAGTTTGTGGCAGAGCCCAGCTAGAGCACAGAATCTTCACTGAGCCGTTCCATCCGTCTGCCCTGTGACCCCAGAGCCAGCAGGCGGTGGGCTCCTCGGCACAGCTGACCTCAGCCCCCGCACCCCCCAGTCCACTGGGAAAGGGAGTAGAACGTGCCCATGGGGTCCACCCCTGAGTCACTGTCCTGTTCCGACTCCTGACGTCCTGCAGCCCTGAGCAGGCGGGTGTATGCCTGGCTGGTTTTGGGCTTTACCAAGCCGTGTGCTCCGATGGACAGATTGGTGAAGTCTCTTCTTAGTGAAGCCACTCAGTCTTTCAGCTTACCCTGCACATTACAGCAAATTACAGAACTGGAAAGCCACATAAAGACACGACACTCGTATGGTCTTCATTCCCCAAGTTCAGGTTAAAGGAGACCTCTGTTTCATCTTGGGACATTCAGAGCCCAGGCTCTTGTCCCTCTGAAGTCTGGAGACCTTCAAAGCCGGGAGTATGGCCTCTCCGCCTGCCTCTAACTTCCTGTCCCTCCTCCCAGCCATAGCCACCTGCTGACGGAGTCTCAGGAGGGGGTCTGTTAGCTGCAGCCTGCTTCCCAGGATGGGGAGAGTCCCGCCTTTGTCGGGACGCAGCGTCCTGACTCCCGGGGCCTTGGCCACCCCATGGGTTTTGAAACCTCTTCGGGATTCACCTTTTCCAGTTCCGCTGCGATGTCAGCTGGCACTGTGGCAGGCCATGTGGGGTCTCGCACTAAGTGACTCCTGGCCTGCCAGGCCACCAGGCGGCCCCGAACAGTCTAAAGGCCGCGGTGCACAAGATGCTACACTGTGTCTGGTTGTCATCACACGGGGAACGGGAGCCGCGCTCGTGCTCATTCTGGAAGGATTCTGCTCTCACAGTAGCAGGCACACGGCCTTCTGGAACGTAACAGGCCAAACAGTTCTCGCTAAGGAATTAATGTAGTCTATTTTCCATGACCCTAACAATGTCCCAAATGTACCAAGGGCTGTTAGGGGCCAGACCCTGTGCCGGGCACTTCCCACGGGTGAACCTCTCAGCAGCCTCCCGAGGTGACCCTTGTGTGCAGACGGAGAAACCCAAGTGGAGAACTCGAGCTGTTCAAGGTCCCGGAGTCGGCAAATATGAGAGTCCTAACTGAGCCCATGTCTTGTCGACTCTGGGGAAAGCCGAGCATATCCAAAACCAAAGCAGCACCTTAAAAATGTACTGTTTTAATTCACAGGCGCTTGGGTAGCTCAGTCGGTTGGGCAACTGCCTTCCCCTCTGGTCATGATCTCGGGGTCCTAGGATCAAGTCCCACCTCAGGCTCCCTGCTCAGCAAGTTGTCTGCTTCTCCCCTTCGCCCTGCTCATGCTCTCTCACTTACTCAATCTCAAATAAGATCTTTTAAAAAAATAAGAAAATAACAAAATAATTCAGTCGGTTAGCTAACCCTGAGCTGCTTTCTCAGCACCAAACGTGAGCAGGAGGTGGCAGAGCTAAAGAAGGCTCTGGAGGAGGAGACAAGGAGCCACGAAGCCCAGATCCAGGACATGCGGCAGAGGCACGCCACGGCCCTGGAGGAGCTGTCTGAGCAGCTGGAGCAGGCCAAACGGGTGAGCCAGCAACGGGCCACCCTGGGTCCGTGCCCCAGGGGGAGCCCGGCCCCGGTCCCCCTTCTGTCCAGTCAGCCTGGACTCACTCAGAGCTCCTGGGGGCTGCCCTCTGGAAGTGTGCCGCCCCCCAGGAGCCCCGTGCCCTTGGTATTGGCTGTGTGTGAGTAACTGGGGGGGTCCAGCTGCCATCTCAGATCCCACAGTCCTCCCTGGGCATCTCTCCTCCAGCGCCCCTGCCCCACGACTGAGCACAGAAACCTCAAACGGTCTGAAGTCTCTCTCGTGCTGCCAGCCGGTCCCCAGACCCCTTAGGCTCCCCTCCCTGTCCCTCCTCGCCCCTCCTTGCCTCTGCTCTGTCTCAGGCCACCATGCGCAGCGTCGCAGTCCCTATCGCCATCCAGTGTCTCAGGTCGGCTTCCCTCTGATCCCCGGGGCAGATGAGTCTTTTTGCTTGTTATTCCCCACCCTCCACACTCTGCTCTCGCTCCCCTGCCCGTCCCCGTGCCGCCCGATTTGTGTGCTTGCCACAGCAACACGGATGGGATGCCCACACCCGTATGCGTCCGCCGCCACTCTGAGTTCTTGACACGCAGTGCCTTTGACTTTTACTGTAGCCTCGTGGGCTAGCCTCTGCCCGTGGGGTTTGGAGACTACCAGGGGTGGGTCGCACAGCCAGCAAGCAGCAAGGGAGAGGGAAGCCGGGAGTCTGGCCCTGGAGCGCACAGCCTCAAAGGCCTGGTCCCCAGTCCCGGGCCCTCCCGAGGGGCCCCCAGAGCTGGCCTGTTGTGATCCCCCCTTACGCCGACGTGTGTGCACCCGCCTGACCCCCATCTGACCCACCTGTGTTCGTCTCACCCCAGTGACAAGACTCTCAGCTCCTTCAGAGAGTGTGTTTTACACCAAGGGTACCATGAATGGACGGTGGCACATGGGACAGGATGCGTCCCGTGTGCTGCCCGCACACCACAGGATAAAGTCCGAGGTGCAGTGAGCCCCTAGATATCAGGGTCTCCCCCTTTAGGCAGCGTGTGCTGGGGCGGGCGTGTTCCTGCTGTGGAAGCTTCACCCTCCAAGGAGAAGGGAGGTTTTCATTCAGACACGATGGCAGACCACGTAGCGGGCACAATCCCACCAAGAGAAAAAGCTACGCCTTGTATGGAGTGTTCTAAAAATAGCACATTTCTCTTCTCTCGCCTCCTAGTTCAAAGCGAATCTGGAGAAGAACAAGCAGGGCCTGGAGACCGACAACAAGGAGCTCGCGTGCGAGGTGAAGGTGCTGCAGCAGGTCAAGGCTGAATCTGAGCACAAGAGGAAGAAACTGGACGCACAGCTGCAGGAGCTCCACGCCAAGCTGTCAGAAGGGGACAGGCTCCGAGTGGAGCTGGCCGAGAAAGCCAGCAAGCTCCAGGTAAGCCTGGGCCACCTGGCACTGGTGGCAAGCATGCTCGCTAGAGTCCCTGGCCAGCGGGGAGCCACTGCAAGTTCATAACACTTGAGGAGTAGAGGGCAGGAGGGCGCGTGGTGGGCTCGGCCCAGCCCAGGGAGCATGTGACTCCTGCCCTCGGGGCCGTGAGTCCAAGCCCCACACTGGGTGTAGAGAGGACTTAAAATCAATACCATTTTTAAAAACCATAAAAATCAAAATTGGGTGCCTGGGTGTCTTAGTGGGATAAGCATTCAGCTCCTGATCTCGGCTCAGGTCAGGATGGACTTGTATGCAGCCAGGAAAAATGACTCAGTAGGTAGATGTGTCTCGGTGGGGAGAGATGAGCATTCTGTGTCACTGAGCTAAAAACCAGGCCCAGGACCACGACTGTCAGACACCCCGGACAGCCCGCAGGTCAGTGAATCAGCGGGCCAGCTCCCAGGATGCCACACATGGTCCTGCTCATGACCATAGTTTTTACAGTGAAAGGAGACAAAGCAAATGAATAAAGGGGAAAGGTGAGGGGCCTCGAGAACACCGGGTGTGAGCTCCCTGCAGTCTTCTTGCAGGACCACCGTCTCCCGGGGGAACTCACAGAGACTCTGCCCTGTGGCTTGCTGGGGGGCTGATTCCACAGGCCCCCTGCCTGACACAGTGTCTCAGATACCAGAAGGGAAGCGGGTGTTCCGCGTAACACACGCTGTTTACACCCGCCTGCTCAGCACGGTGAGCCTTTCTATTTTAGGGAATGGCAGGCGCTTTCTGGAAGTCTAAGTTCCCAGACGCCAGCCACAGGCCCTTCTAAGGAGAGCAGTTTCCAGCCTCCTCTGTTAACTCTTCCCTGCACGTGCATGTCCTGCCATACCGTGTGTGTGTTCTCGAAAGAGAAGACAGTAAACGGTGTTAATAACCGTTGTTACGTGTTCCCGGATGTGTGGTGGGGAGGCGAGCCAAGCATACATCCGGCTCCCTGTGGGGGTTCTCCCCTTCCATGCTCACACCGCTCCCTGTTGAGTCTGGGAGCCTCAAAGATGCTGAGGAGTGGGCCACCATCTGGTGAACCGCCCCCGTCCCCTCCCCACCCCCCAGCGGCTCACGGAGCCAGAGCTAAAGGCAGGAGTTCTCAACAGAATCCAGAGCCCGTCACCCCCACACGGTTGCCAAGACTGCAGATGCGTGAGCTGTCCAAAGGAGCAGAAATGTCATTGGCCTGAGTTACGTGTATAGACATGTCCTCTGTGCACCTCCCCTCTGCTGACCAGGACCAAGGGACAAGCCAGAGTGAAGGTGGTCCTACTGTCCTTGAGGAAAGATTGCAAAAGGTCTTCTACCATGGGGATTGGGGGAGCCATGGTTACATTATTCATGAAATCTGACCATAAGAAATAGCTGAATATTCATGATAGATACATACCACCAGATTTTTAAGCCTAAAAGTACTTTAGACTGAATAGTAGGAGTTAAACTTCTTTGAATCTCTTAAGTTTTCAAGTTCTATAAGAATATGAACATATCAGCCCCCCCAGAGCAATCTGAATGCCACCTGCTGATCTGAGAGCCTCTTCCCGCAGCAGAGCAACCCTAGGGAGGACTTAGTGTTCTCTCTGTCCCTTCAGGAAAAAAGAACAAGACGGCAAAGCGGAGTCATGAGAACCCCACTCCGTGTGAGGGCTCCGCCGCTGTACGCCTCTCTGTCCGTAGAGACTGACGTCACGTGGCACGCGGCGGCCAGCGCTGTTGGGGGGCAGCAGACCCTCCATAAGTCTTCCTTAATGGGGTTTGGCAATTGCAGGATTGCCCCCGTTTCCCCAGCCCCCCCAAATACTGCCCTGTGTGCATTTTTGGGCGGTGAATCTGGGCCCTTCCCATCTGCTTACTGATGAACAATCTTACACTCCTTGCAGAATGAACTGGACAATGTCTCAAGTCTTCTGGAGGAAGCAGAGAAGAAGGGTATTAAATTTGCTAAGGACGCAGCTAGTGTTGAGTCCCAACTTCAGGACACACAGGTAATGTGGGGGGAAAGGGCCCCCGATGCTAGCCCTGCTGTGTCGCGTGTATGGGCTGGTCCCAGACGGCTTTCCAATCATCTCTGGTTCTGTGCTCTACTTCTATCTGAAGCTGTCTTGCTGCTTAGGAAATCTCTGAAGCTGGACGTGGAGCCCTCAGTCCCTGTCTGGCGGGCGTGTGGGCTCGCATCACCAGGCCCGACCTGGGACGCGGTTCAAGCAGCTGTCCTACCGCGCACACGGGCGTCGCTGGCCATTTGCACTAAGACTATTTTGTTGTGGCTGGAATTCCATGACCCTGGCGTCACAGAGAGTCCCTACCGTAAAAGGCTAGGTTGAAGCAAGCTAAATCCTGCCATTAAATCTCGTATCGAAACATTCCTTGGAAATGTCTTTAAATCCAAGAGAAGTCAGGATAATGACTCCAATAGGAAAATAACACAGCACTTTTTTCTTGGAGTTTTCCATCTTCTTCGGATTAAATTTTGTAACTTTTTATAGGAACGTTTATTTGCTGTGTGCTGGGAACACGGGTGAAAACCTCAGGCAAGCAGGATCGGCGTAATTGGGGCTTAAGCTGTGCCGAGACACATCCTGATCAGTGCAGAAAGCCCCCTCTGTGTTCCTTTGAGGACCTTCTAGTCTGAAAGTAATAGGAGAGACAAGTTTGCTTTGACATTTGAGAAAAATGAGTCTGACAGAAAGTATAAAGGAGAGACATGGAGGGGCGGCCCAATCCTACAGGTGACGGTAATGAGAAATGCCAAGTGCCTGAACCTAAGGTCGAGGGGACAGGGGAGTGGAGCGGAGGGTTTGCTGAAGCGCCAAGATTCAGCAGGAGCAGGGAAGGGAGGCCCGGCCCCTGGTTGACGGGGCTGCCGTTCGACGACCAACGTCGAGCAGTAGGTGTGATGGGAGCATCACATTTTATAAAATCACACGTTTCCGAATCCTTTCCATGTCTTAATATCACCGGTGTGGCTCCCACACGGAGGGGCTCTGGCGTCTGTGACCTGAAGCTGTTTTTCAGAAGAGGTGTTTTTGTGTCTGTGCCTGCTGTGACTGCAGTCGTCACCTCTTCCCCAAAACAGGAGCTCCTCCAAGAGGAGACCCGTCAGAAGCTGAACCTGAGCAGCCGCGTCCGGCAGCTGGAGGAGGAAAGGAACAGCCTCCAGGAGCAACAGGAGGAGGAGGAGGAGGCCAGAAAGAATCTGGAAAAACAAGTGCTGGCCCTGCAGTCCCAGGTGTGTGCGCATCCCCCGGGGAAGCCACTCCGGCCTCGTGTCCCTGCCACGCTGCGTCCTTCCGGCGCATTCAGGACAGTTCATGAGGCAGACCTAAACAGCCCAAGGACGGTGTCCACTCACTCTGCAAACTAGTCATCCCTTTGTGGGTTATTAGCTAAGAAATTCAGTTACAGGTGAAGGTGCATTTGCTCAAAGCCACACAGTATTGATTGCAAACTCACTTTCTCTCTGTTCCTCACCTTAAAAACCAGTGGGGCTGTCTGATGCAGATCTCTCTTCCTGTAAAACCTAGCTCACAGACACCAAGAAGAAAGTTGATGACGACTTAGGAACAATCGAGAGTTTGGAAGAAGCCAGAAAGAAGCTTCTGAAAGACGTGGAGGCGCTGGGCCAGCGCCTGGAGGAGAAGGCTCTGGCCTACGACAAGCTGGAGAAGACCAAGAACCGCCTGCAGCAGGAGCTCGACGACCTGACGGTGGACCTGGACCACCAGCGCCAGATCGCCTCCAACTTGGAAAAGAAGCAGAAGAAGTTCGACCAGGTGGGCCCCCTGCGCCGTGTCCCAGGCACAGCCCCGGCGACCCACACTGCCTCCTCCCAGCAGCGCCCTCAATTCGGTGGTTTATAGTCGAAAATAATCTTATTCAAAAACCACACTTATCTATAGAACGTTGTAAGAGGAGGAAGGCCAAAAGAAATAAGAGGGGACCCTCCCCTAGCAATCTCCTGGTGCTGAGCTCGGCTCTGAGTCTGATCCACAGACAAGGAAAAGTGGCTCCATCGTTCGTACTAACCTGGCGCCGTCCCCTCCCCACCCCCATAGCTGTTAGCAGAAGAGAAGAACATCTCCGCTCGCCATGCAGAAGAGCGAGACCGTGCAGAAGCTGAGGCCAGAGAGAAGGAGACCAAAGCCCTGTCCCTGGCCCGGGCCCTCGAGGAGGCGCTCGAGACCAAGGAGGAGTTTGAGAGGCAGAACAAGCAGCTGCGGGCGGACATGGAGGACCTCATGAGCTCCAAAGATGATGTGGGGAAGAATGTGAGTAGCCCTGGGGACCAGTCCTCTGGGGTCTGGGGGCACAGGCGACTCCCCACAAGCGCCTGAAGGATCCGGGAGGTTTCGCCCCACTGTGAAGTGGTCAGGGGTGGGGGTCCAGGCTGGCACATAAGGAAGGGGGTGATGTCTTGGGAAGAAGCTGTCAGATTCTCCCCAGGGGTCTTGTGGCAGTGCTGACAGATGGGGAGGCCTTGTTTATTGGCGTCACTCTCATGGGCCCTGCGTCCTGGCGGGGAGTGCTGAAGAAGGGATGTCCTCGGCCCCGAGTCACAGGTAGTCACGAGGGTCCCTCAGACTGAGAGCAGCAAGAACCTGGAGGGGGGCCAGAGGAACCTGCCGCTGTCCCTGACCCACGCCCTCCCGGTTGAGACCCTTTGTTTTCCCCGAAGGCTTCAAATGCTCTGGGGACTCATTCACAATCTGGAAAGTTCTGCGATCTGTCCTTTCACCGCATGCACACACCAAGATACACAACTGCAACGATTTTTACTTCCCCGCGCCCATCTGCCCCCCAGTGCACAAAGTGTGGAGGAGAACTGGGCCGGGCCTGGGGCTCAGCTCTTCCCCCAGCTTCTAATCTCAGCAGGAGAAGCCTTTTTACCTCTCACATCCAAGTTCTGTCATTTGCCTGATGGACAGGACATGTCCCCTTTTTCCTGAAGCTGTGGCACATGCGCTTTAAAAAGCTAAAGTCTCATTTTCATGGGATGTGGGTGCCCCAGCCCCGTCGTAAAGGAGGGAAAGCCATCCTATCTTCCTGTTGGTTCTCTGACAACCCTCTGAACCCTGCGGGATCAGCCCCATTGGCAAGAGGCCTCCTAGAGCAGAAGTGGCCATGATTACACAGTAAACTATAGAGGAAGAACCCCACGGTTGCTTTCATTGATTTTGTTTTTTTTTTTTTAAATCAAGTAAGCTCTCTACCCACTACTGGGCTCCACTTCACGAGCCCGAGATCAAGAGTCAGATGTTCCCCCAACTGAGCCAGCCGGGTGCCCCATGGTTTTTGCTTATTCATATTAAGTTATTTGCTAGAATAATCAATAGTCACACAGTTGTTCTACAGACACTTCTTTTATTCCTAAGAAGCCCCAGAGGCTGTTGAGGCCCAGTGCCTGCAGCCTGTCGCGGGGTGAGCAGCGGGGCCGTGGGGTGGAGGCACTTGGCCCAGAGAACGAGGTAGATGTGTGATGGGCACCTTTGTCCAGAGGATGGCCAGGCCTCTGTTCACCTGTACCCTGTTTCCAAGACCTAGCACACCTTAGTATTTACAAGTTTCCACGTGCCTTTTCAGTCCCAGCCGTCTTCTCCACAGCAAGACAGGATATCCTGGGTTATGTCTGGCACACAGACGGCAGGCGGATGGCCAGTTAGCAGACAAGTTCCTCTGACAGCGTGCTCGTTTCCTTGTTCTTGGGCTCGTAAAGGTCACTCAGCTTCAAGGTCATTGGAGAATAACTTAGTGACTACGGAGCACTTGTCAATAAAGAGCTCCATGCTGTCCTCTAAACAGCATACTCCGAAATGAGGAAGGCAGCTGAGGGGAGGGAAGGATGTGTGTGACTGTGGGGAAGCTGGCCCAGGAGCAACCAGAGTGGCCCTCGTGTCGCGTGGGGGCCTCTGCCGCATCTCAGCTCCTCCCTACTGCTTCCTGTGCTTTAGGTGCATGAACTTGAAAAATCTAAGCGGGCCCTCGAGCAACAGGTCGAGGAGATGAGGACCCAGCTGGAAGAACTGGAGGATGAACTTCAGGCCACGGAAGACGCCAAACTCCGCCTAGAGGTCAACATGCAGGCCATGAAGGCCCAGTTTGAGAGGGACTTGCAGACCCGAGACGAGCAGAACGAAGAGAAGAAGCGGCTCCTGGTAAAGCAGGTAGGTCGGAGGAAGCATGGTTTTAGGAGCGGGAACCTGCTCGTTCTCCAAATCCAGTAGTCGGTCAGCATCCTGTTCATTCATGTCAGAGCACATTAGCGGGAGTAAAACTAACTTAGCTGATCATTGGACTGTTCTTTAAATTTAGTGTACTTGTTTCTGATTTGCTGTTTCTCAAACAACACCACTGCTGCTTGTGAGCCAGGAAACATCTCCATAATTAAACAGCCCTCAGTGGAATCTCAGGTAGGAACACGGTCAGGTTCAAGTTCAGTGAGTGGTGAAGGACAGAAGCCGTCCACAGAGGATGAGGGAACTCAGTACTTCTAAAGTTCAGAGCATATGCCCTCATGCAAACAGGCTTGAAAGGGAACAAAGCCAGATGATTTTCCTTTTTCTAGTTTTAAAAAGGTGGGCACCTACAATTTGTATACTTTTCTGAATGTATGTCAGATTTCTAATTGATGAGTTCACTTTCAAAGCTAATTTGTGGGTATTTTGACAGTCCCTTGGAGTTCACGGTATCAAGTCTTGAATCTGGGATAGCTCTGTTTTATTTCGTTATTCTCATGGCACTGATATTTAATATATTAGCCATTTCTTGCTAATGAGCTCAGGCTTAGTGACTTAGAGCAGCACTTACTTAGCTTCCAATTTCTGTGGGTCCGAATTCTGAATCGACCTGTCAGGGTTCACCTTCTGAAGGCCTGACTTGGGCCAGAGGACCCGCGTGTAGCCCGGGGTCCTGGCAAGAGACCTTAGCTCCTTGCTGCAGGGCCTCTCCGCAGGCCCTTGAGTGTCCCTGCAAGAAAATGTCTCCCAGCTGTTCCGTGTGTCCGAAACCTTGGCTGTGAGCTTGAGGTCAAGGCCTCTGACTTCCTGTGTGCCCTCACGTGGGAATGAATGGAGCCTACGAGGCATTACGGTTATTAAAGACCTCCCTGTTCGGCTCCAGAGAGCTGCCGCAGAGTGACCAATTCTGACACTAGGCTGCCAGGCCCTGCAAGAGGGCCTGTGGGTCTGGCCGGACCTAACTCAATGTTGGCCAGGTGCGGGAGCTGGAGGCAGAGCTGGAGGACGAGCGGAAGCAGCGGGCGCTAGCAGTGGCCTCCAAGAAGAAACTGGAAATAGACCTGAAGGACCTTGAAGCCCAGATCGAGGCGGCGAACAAAGCAAGAGATGAAGTGATCAAGCAGCTCCGAAAGCTTCAGGTACGTGACCTCTGGCCCTGCGACACAGGGCTGGGGACCAGTTGCCCAGAGGCCAGCTCTGCGGCACCCCCTGATGGCCCACTCAGTGCAGACACTACGCCGGGCAGGGGCTCAGGTGTCTCCCGTGTCTGCGGGATGTGCAGGGCCCCACTTGGTGCATCCCGGCATCATCAGCAGGTGCAATATCCACGGGGGGATCACGCTTTTCAGGCTCTGTCAGCCTCTGGGGACACCTTAGTATGGAGCCACCCGTGGTCTTGCCCCCCCCCGTCTGGGACCTGGAGCTTTTCCCGCTTCATTCTGATTTCATCAGCACTTATACTCAAATGACATGCCCGTTGTCACGATCACTGTGTCAAGATTTCTAGAATAACTCCCCATTCTTGGCAGGATGTTGTGGGCCTTCTCCCATGGCAGGCACGACTCCTCCCCAGGAGGAAGTCGGTCAGTTATGACAAAAGCTTTCAGAAAATGCCCATCCCTTTGACCGTGATTCCACATTTCTTGTTCAAACAAAATAGAGAGATAAGAAATACTGACACACAGAGATGGGAGCTAAATGTTGGTTTGCCCGCCAGCCACTCTGATGCTGGGGGTGAGAGGACAGTGATGGGGCCTGAGTGAGGAAGACCCGCAGGCAGCGGCACTCATGGACACACACACACACAGGTCAATGTGCGTGTCGATGTTCGTGTATCGATAGGTAGACCAAGGTACTCAGGGAAAAAGTGAAAAAGTCAGCTCTGGAGGATAGGTTGAGGAGCAATTTATTTGCTTCCTTATACTTTTTTTAAAAGCTAAGGATGGGGCCTGGGTGGCTCAGTGGGTTAAAGCCTCTGCCTTCAGCTCAGGTCATGATCTCAGGGTCCTGGGATTGAGGCCCGCATTGGGCTCTATGCTCGGCAGGGAGCCTGCTTCCTCCTCTCTCCGCCTACTTGTGATCTCTCTCTCTGTCAAATAAATAAATAAAAATTAAAATTAAAAAAAAAAATCTTAAAAAGCTAAGGACAAGGCTTTTATTTTCGACAAGCTCATTATAAAGGTCATGCGGCACGTTGTAGGGAATATCTATGGCACTGGTTTATTAATAGACCATCTTTACAGGGATGTAATTCACAAGCCATACAGCTCACATATTTCAAGTATGTTCAGTGTTGTTTAGTACTCACAGGGTGGTACAGACATCACCATTGCCCAAGTTGGGACATTCTGGTTCCCTCTGAAAGAAACCACGCCCCTGTTTGCCATCACCCCACCCTCTCGGTCCCATCCAGCGCTAATCACCCACGAGTCTTTCTGGGTCTGTAGATTTGCCTCTGCTGGCCAGGTCACGTAAAAGGAATCCTAACCTATGTGGCTTTACTATTGGCTTCTTCCCTTTACCGTGTTTTTGAGGTTCCTCCACGCCGCGGCCTCAAAGTGTGACCCCTGTGAGTCACCCTGCTGTGAAAGTTCGCGAACATTTGTGCAGACACGTTCCAGTTCTGAGGCACACACATACCTACAGGTGGAGGGGCCAGGTTCTGCGGTCGTGCTGTTTGACTTTGAGCAACTGCCAAACCTTCCCTCTGTGACGGTCCCATTTTGCCTTCCCACCAGCTGTGTGGGAGAATTCTGGTTTCTCCACATCCTCCCCAATAGTCGCTGTTATCCATCTTTTATAGTCATCCCAGTATTTCACTGGAGTTTTGCCATAGTCCCTAATGAGTACTGATGAACTAATGATTCGTGTGCTTATTAAGCCATAATTGTCTCTGGGAAACACCTCTTTCAGTCCTGGCTCATCTTTTGAACTGCCTTATCTTCAGTAAGGGAGTTGTAACATCTCTTTGTGCGTTCCGGATGCTTCTTGTGAAATAGAGGATTTCCAGATATTTTCTCCCATTCTCTAGTGTGGTCTCTTCGCTTGCTCCATGGTACTGTGTACAGGACAAATTTTTAAATTTTGATGGAGTCCAGCTTGTTTTGTTTCTTGCGCTTTTGTGATCAGATCTATGTGAACTACTGCCTAATCCAAGATCATGAAGATTTATTCCTATGTTGTATAAGAATTTTATACTTTGGATATTTTTAAGTCCACTGAGTTAAACTTTTGTGGTATGGTTTTTTGGTATGTAAACCCAACCTCATTCCTTCAGATAAGGATATCTAGTTGTCCCAGCACCATCTATTAAGACCATTCTTTCCCCCACTGAATTATCTGGGCACTCCTGTCAAAAATCAAGTGGCCGTAGATTTAAGTGTTTACTTCTGGACTCCGTTCTATTCCATTGGTCTATACGCCTTTCCTTATGTCAGCATCACAGAGTCTTGATTGCAGTGGTTACGTAAGTTCTGAAATTGGGAAGCGTGACATCTCTAGCTTTATTCTTCTTTTTCAAGATTGATTAGCTATTCTGGGTTCCCTGAAATTCCAGATGAATTTTAGGACCAACTGGTCAATTTCTGTAATGAGGGGGTGAGGAAGCCTGCTTGAATCTTGATAATGTCTTGACATCAATTTGGAGAGGACCACCATCTTAGCAGTGTTGTTTTCTAGTGCACGAACAAGACAGTCTTTCCATTGAAACCAATTCTGTTTTCAGTGATATTTTATAGTTTTGGTGTTCAAGTCACTTACTAAATTTATACCTAAGTTTAAGCTAAGTTTATTCCTAAATATTTTATTGGTCTTGATACTTATAAGGGTGGTTGCTTTCCTAAATTTTGGAATGTTTATAGCATATGGAAATACAACGTACTTTTGTGTATTGATCTTATGTCTTATAACCTGCTGAATTCATTTACTCTTAAGGTGGATTCCTTAAGATGTTCAATATATCAGATCATATTATCAGCAGAGCAAGCTGGTTATCTTTGCTTAGAGCCATTTTTTTTTAAGTATTTATTTATTTATTTAACAGAGAGAGAGAGAGATCACAAGTAGGCAGAGAGAGAGGAGGAAGCAGGCTCCCTGCCGAGCAGACAGCCCCATGCGGGCCTCAATCCCTGGACCCTGAGATCATGACTTGAGCTGAAGGCAGAGGCTTTAACCCACTGAGCCACCCAGGTGCCCCGCTTACAGCCTTTTTAATCTGGACGTCTTTTTTTAATTTTCTTGTCTGGGTGTAATTGCTTTGACTAGAATCTCCATGACATTGTTGAACAGAGGTGGCAAAGTCAGACATCTCCGCTTTGTCCCTGATCTTAAGGGAAAGCATTTAATCTTCTGACCATGAAGTATGACAATAGCTATTGGTTTTTCATGGCTGCCGTTTATCATAGAGTTGAGGCAGTCTCCCTCTATTCATTTTCTTAAATGTTTTTATAATGAAAGGGTGTTAGATTTTATCCAGTGCTGCTTCTGCATTTATTGAGATGATCCTGAGGCTTTATTAATTCATATTGGGTTTCAAATTAACCTTGCATTCCTCAGATACATCCCACCCGGGTGTTGGGATATAATGGTGTATAAATATACGTAGTGTATACTTTTGTGGATATATGCTGATGGATTCAGTTTGCCAATATGTTCATAATTTCGTTGGATTTGTTGAGGATTTTTGCATCTGTGTTCATAAGGGATATTGTTCTAAATGTTTCCATGTGCTACCTTTGCCGTTTCCATATAGTTTTTACATTTTCAATAGCTGGATATTGACTTTTCTGATCTGGAAAAAATACACATTTAAAAACTAATAGTGAAAACCACTGTAAAACCTTCCTTCTGTTTTTAATCTTAGGCTCAGATGAAGGACTACCAACGTGAATTAGAAGAAGCGCGTGCATCCCGGGATGAAATTTTTGCTCAATCCAAAGAGAGTGAAAAGAAACTGAAGAGTCTAGAAGCGGAAATCCTTCAACTGCAGGAGGTTTGTTTCCTTACTCAGCCATTTGTTCAAAAAATGTTTGCCGTTGAAATTTCTCCAAGACCAAAGAAGTGCATGACTGTCTTGGTAGCCTAGTGTAATTTCATGATCCATTTTTAATAAGGTACTGGACCACCTTTTTGCCTCAGTGCAGTGAACAGGGTGGTCACATCCCGATACTACTCATAGACCTATTCCTCTACCTGGTCAAAGGCCAAGGGCAGACGAGGAATTCTCTAAGCAACTTTCCAGGCCTCGTTCCTTATTTAAGAAAACGCAGTAGAGTTTAATGTCGCTAAGCATTTAGGATCACTCAGTCGGAGTGCTGTGAGATTGCCTTGTCTTAGGGAGAAGCACTACGTGGGTGATACAAGGGGAGAAGTCGGTTTCATTGAGTTTCTCGGTGAATCATCTTGTGATCAGTTCTTTTCATTTCTTGCTTTTGTAAGTTCTCAGGAACAGGGACTGACAAAGGGTTGCCGGGGTCTGGGTTCTATCAGTGGTAGGCACACCCAAACACACACACAAGTTCACAGCTTTGTTGAAGTGTAACTGCATATACGAAGGACTGTACGTACTCAGTATGTACACATTTCTGTAAATGATCAACACTTAACTCCAACCTAGAAAGACAGGAGCGACCTCAGTTGAAATGTTATTACCAGTTAATATGAAAAAAGGAAACCCCAATACTGTCACTTAGAAATGCTGGCTTTGGTGTTAGCAGAGCCTGAAGAAAGGAAGGGCATGCCCTCGGCGTCAGGAACGAAGAAGGGACTGACCACCATCTGAGTAACACTGAGCAGACCCCGAGCTTCCCCTGAGAGGCAGCATTTGGTGCAGACCCTTCTTCGCTTTCTACTTCATTGACTTTGCCCTGGCCTTTATTTCCTTTGGATTTTTTTTCTGACTTCTTGAGTTGTATACTCATTGGTCTTCATGCTTTTCTTGTCTGATTTTGCTCCTAGAACACTGTAAATCCCCTTCAATGCCCTGTGATCACTGTGTCCTACAAAATCTAGGCCTTCGTTGCCATTTAAATTCTAAAGTTTTTTAAAGATTTATTTTAGAGAGCACACAAGAGAGGGGAGGGACAGAGGGAGAGAATCTTAAGCCGACTCCCAGCTGAGCGCAGAGCCCCACACGGGGCTCAATCTCATGACCTTGAGATCATGACCTAAGGTGAAACTAGGAGTTGGCTGCTCAATCAGCTGAACCACCACCCAGGCCCCCTAGTTCTTAATTTTTCTAATCTCGATGATGGTTTCTTTATTCCGTGAATAATTTAAAAGTGTGACTTTTGGTTTTGGGGGGCTTTTTTGGTCGTTGATTTGTGTTCTGTTGCATCGGGGCTAGGAATACTGAGAGCAGAGCAGCTGCAAGGCCTAGAATGAGGTCAGTCTTTAAAAATGCTCCATGTGTGCTTAAAAGAACATGTGCGTATTCCTCAGTGAAGTAGCTGTTCAAGACTTGTGTGGTTCATCGTGCAGCTGACAGGACTCGGCCCGAAGGTAATGGGGCTCTATGAGCCGGGCCCCAGCGCACAACCCACATGCAGCCTACAGCCCAGCGCCCTCCCACCTTGTCAGGAAGTATTTATGTCAGGCCTTCAGACAAGGGGTTGCTGCCTTAGGAAGAGGACACCCCTCTTTCCCAGAAAGCAAACTCTGCCCTTCCCTCCATCTCTGTTTCTCCTCCCTTCAGATCCCTCTTTGTTCTTTGGCTTCTAGGCCCCAGGCTCCTTCCCTTTCTCCCATGGGTCACCCAGCCAGTGGATAGGAAGGGCCGCTGGCTGGGCCCAAGACGAAGAAGGGGCACCAGAGGGGAGGTGGTGATGCTGACACTTACCTGGTATTGTGAACCAGAGGCCCTTGGGTCCAGCCAGAGCATTCTGCCGGCCACCCTCCCAGTGGGGCTTGCCCTGTATCATGTGTGAGGGCTGTGTGTGCAAGAACCCGGGCCTTTCGAACGCAGCCCTGTCCCAGTGGCTTCTCAGCACTGTGAAGCTGTGGCGCCTCCTGGACAGGCCAGCTGGGCAGGGAGGAGTCAGAACGCCGGCTTTCTGCTGTCAGCTAGCCTTAGGACCTGGCAAGTCCCTTTCTCCATACACTGTCCTCTCTTGTCTTTACCCAAAAGGGGTAAGAAATGTGTCCCGGCTGCTTCCTACAGCAAGTCCTCCTTCCAGAAAAAAGTGTGGACAAGTTGCCATGAGGCAGTTCTTCCTGCAGAGAACTGGCGGACCCGGAGCTGTCCCTTGCCCGAGGGCTTCCCACCTCTCCCCCGGACTGTGTGGCACAGATGCCCCCTGGTCTCCACACTGTGGGAGGGCAGGGCAGTCCGAGTTCACCTTTGAGGAAATGATTAATTACAGTCTGACCTCCCTTAGGAACTGGCCTCATCTGAGCGAGCGCGCCGCCACGCTGAGCAGGAGAGAGATGAGCTGGCCGACGAGATTGCCAACAGCGCCTCGGGCAAGTGAGTCTCCCAGCTGTGGGCGGGCCAGGCTGGGCTAGAGACTGTCCTCTCCAACACCTGTGGCCTATTCCCCCTTGGGGCTGGTGTCCGCTCCTCAGGGAAGGCTGTGTTGTCCAGCATCTAAAAGTCAGGAGCTGCTCTGCTCATCAGTTCTAGGACTGCTGGGCCTCCAGCCTGCCTTGCCACCGGCTGGCTGCACAACCCAGCCCGTCCCATGTCAGTCACTCCCACACTAGCAATGGAGGAGCGACATCTGGAACGCTCCCGATTTCCACAGACTGCATGCAGCGTTGCGATGCAAGTCTTGACTTCTTGATTAAGCAGATCCCTTAAGACCTACTTTTCTCTGAGTGCATTTGTCAGGAAGTATTTTTTTCTAGTTACAGTGCTTTTCTGCACCTTGTGGCAGTTCCTGGTGAGGACTTGGCATCTTACCACAGTACGCTGAAAAACCCGCGCTGTCTAAGCTAGGGCGTGCCGTGATCATCTTGCCCTTTCGGAAGGGGACCCTGGCTGTTTGTGGGGGCTAGCTGGCAGGGGACCTCAGCAGTCCAACGAAAAGGGACCACGGGGAGGGGGTGCTAGGGTGGCAGGTATGGAAGTGTAATCAGCAGGACTTGCTGACAGACTAGGGGATGGGAGCCAGGGAAAGCCAACAGTCAAGGATGCTGCTGGGTGGGGGAGATGCACCCCACCCCCCGCCCTGCGTGTCCTGGGGCTATGCAGCCCCGTGTTGAGCCATCTCCTCTTCTCCCCGCCCTGGCCAGGTCTGCACTGCTGGATGAGAAGCGGCGTCTGGAGGCGCGGATCGCACAGTTGGAGGAGGAGCTGGAAGAGGAGCAGAGCAACATGGAGCTGCTCAACGACCGCTTCCGCAAGACCACACTGCAGGTGGCCCACACAGTGGCCTGTTGCTGGGAAGGGCTGCGCTGTCCCTCGGGCCTCAGTGACTAAACCCGGCTCTCCTCTCCAGGTGGATACGCTGAATGCAGAGCTGGCGGCCGAGCGCAGCGCTGCCCAGAAAAGCGACAACGCGCGCCAGCAGCTGGAGCGGCAGAACAAGGAGCTGAAGGCCAAGCTGCAGGAACTGGAGGGTGCGGTCAAGTCCAAGTTCAAGGCTACCATCTCTGCCCTGGAAGCCAAGATTGGGCAGCTGGAGGAGCAGCTTGAGCAGGAAGCCAAGTAAGAGGGTTTTGCTGCCACAGACCCCGACTTCCTGCGTCTCTGCTGTAGGCGGGGGCCGGGCTGAGCCTGTGAGTCAGACCAAACCAACCTAGCCCTGTCGGGGGATCCTGGAGCCCAGGAAGCGAGGATGAGCGCACATGACCAGAGTGGGAGACAGAGGTGGTGCAAGCCCCCGGGGACAGCTGGGCTCACCTTTTGGCCCTTCCCAGACTCGGCTGTCCTCCTATCCCTGTGATTTCCCAGGTGCTGTGGTCTGCCTCTCCCCCGAGTTGATGTCCCACACACGAAACACTAGTTTGTTGCCAGAGAAGTGCAGTGTGACAAAAAGCTCTTCTCCCACAGCAAAGGGTAGCCCGGCGTTTTCCGTGGGGGCGTAGTAAGCGGGCCTGATGCGGGGGGCCTGCATGATGATGCAGACACAACTCTCTGCGCCCCAGACTGCCCAGGCTAGCGCAGACCTCCACCTTCGCCCTCCTAACAGGGAGCCTGGCGGTTGGAGCCCAGCTTACTATGCCTCCCTGAGATTCTCACTCTTCAGACTCCACTGCACTCAAAGCAGAGGGCTTGTTCGCTATTGGTTGTAATGAACGTGAGTTGGGGTCTTCTCCGTGGCTGCCCGTTTTTGCATAACATTTGTGAAGGAACGATAATTTCGATTCAGTGAAGTTCAATTCCCTCTCCACCAGCAGGGCCAGTGGAGGCCTACGACTAGAAGCAGGGTAACCTACTTGGCTTTAACCAAAAGGCAGAGTGTGGGAGTTTTTTGTCTATTTCAGTGGTAACTCCACCATCCCCCAGCATCTTGGTAGGCGGTCAGTAAATTTTACATTGAAACCAGTCACTTAGTAAATTAGGTCTTGGTTTGTCTTGTTTTCCAGACTAAAAGTTAGGTCATCAGAGACACCAGCTAAGATTTTTGTCCTCAAAAAGCTTAAACTCAATATACAGGGCAAATAGCTTTAAAATTTTTTTTATTTATTTGAGAGAGAGAGAGAGAGACTGTGTGCACACGAGCCGGGTGGGAAGGGGCAGAAGGAGAAGCAGGCTTCACACAGAACAGGGAGCCCGATGTGGGGCTTGATCCCAGAACCCTGGGATCACGACCTGAGCAGCTGCTTAACCGACTGAGCCACCACCCAGGTGCCCCTGGGGCAGGTAGCTTCAATCTTCAGAAGATCACTAAAGTGATCACTATCTGTGTGTGAAGAAATAATGAACGCATTTTTTCGGCCTATGAACATTAGGCTACATTACAGGTAATCCCTATTTTGGTCAGAAAGGAAAAGTTTCTGGGCCACATTAATTGAATTACTCTGGTCTGAAAGGTCTTGAAAGGCACTGCAGTGTGTGTCCTCTTCCACAGAAAAAGGACTCACAAGATCCTTTCCCCAGTCAACTATCATTTCTAGAACTGCACAAAGTAACACATTGGTCACTTTAACAGGGAACGCGCAGCCGCCAACAAACTAGTCCGTCGCACCGAGAAGAAGCTGAAAGAGATCTTCATGCAGGTTGAAGATGAACGTCGACATGCAGATCAGTACAAGGAACAGGTAAGGGGAGAAGCCTGAGCAGGACGACCATACCTCCCGCCCTTGAAATGCATTAGTTAGCAAGGATATTGGAGCAAAATGAGCCCAGCATTACCACTTGACCAGCAAGATTAAGAAAATGCTATTTGAAATGTTCATTCTCATGTTCTTGTCTGCGCCAGACAATGGGGTGTTGAGGACACAGAGCTGATTCGGAAATGGCACCTGGCTCTCTCTATTCCTACCCTCAGGACCTAGCCACCAAGGGCGGTTCTGGGTGGCTGTGAGCTGGACCCACAAGGCGCCTGCTGGCCAGTGTCCACTCTTCCAGAGTGGCCTATACTTGAATCAAAGTGTAACATCTGAAACAGCCATACTGAATGGAGATAAAAGACCAACTGTACCATCTCCTAGGGCTGGCGACAGTCCATATTGTGAGCTCTTGAATTCTGCAGAAACAGCCGTCCCTTTTCATAATCCTCTAGGTCACTGAGGAAGCTACTGAATTATGTCGTTTATCCTACAGAAAACTCAAGGGTAAAAGTAGGATATGACTGTTCGGTCTCCTTTAGCAAAGTTTGCTTTGTAGACACTGGCTTTGCTGAGAATGGCAGGCTGATCAAAAGGCCTTGGACCACCCCCCCAAGTGTGTGTGTGAGTGTGCACACACAGGCATGTGCCCAAGTGCGTGCACTCGCTCACGTGGCCGTCGGGGCCCTGAGCCGCGCTACGCTCAGCCAGCCGGTTTGGCGTGACTGGGCTCACGTATCCCCCTAGATGGAGAAGGCCAACACCAGGATGAAACAGCTCAAGCGGCAGCTAGAGGAAGCAGAGGAGGAGGCCACACGTGCCAACGCATCTCGGCGTAAGCTCCAGCGGGAACTGGACGATGCCACGGAGGCCAACGAGGGCTTGAGCCGCGAGGTCAGCACGCTGAAGAACCGGCTGAGGTGAGCTAGCCCGGGGGCTGCCATGAGCAGGTGCTGGGGCTCAGTCTGTGCCCAGAGAACGCCTCTGTTCTGGTGGAGCGAGTCGCTCTGCACTCACACGTCAGGGTTTCTGCCCCCGCAGTCGTCCTTCGGGTCAGAAGAGCGGGCCTGCTCGTTCCCTGTGCTCTTCACGAGCAGACGGCTGTCCCTAGGCGAGCCACCATGAAGAGCAGAGCAGGAGCTCCAGGCAGGCCCGGGTGCCATCAGCCCTCCGCTCCCCAGTCTGTACACAGGGTTTGGCTGGCACGCGGGCGAGGCGGGAACAGGCAGGGGTGAAAGCTTAACTCTCTCCCCCGGAGCAGGTTAGCATGGGTGGCAGCAGACGGTGGCCCAGTGGCCATACACATGTGTGCACCTGCTCCCTGTACGGTGTGCTACATACATTATTACACTTATTAAGGGTTGTGAAAGAGCCACAACAGGAATGTGCCCCAGAGATCTCACATGGCAGGCAGAACCTCTGTCCTATGATGACCCCCTAGGGGCACAGGGGAAGCTAGCCCTGCCTGGTCCTATGGCAATGGCCACAGTTCCACCAGGCCAGCCACACAGGGCTGGAGGACAGGTGGACAGAGCCCTTCTGAATCGAGTCCACCCCTGCCCCCAGCCATGGCCTGCGGAAGGGATATGAGGGTGGGGTCCTCGGGTGGCTGAAGAGCTTGAGAGTTCCCGGCCTCACCGTTGTCCTGTCCCTTCTCCCCAGGCGAGGCGGCCCCATCAGCTTCTCCTCGAGCCGCTCTGGCCGGCGCCAGCTGCACATCGAGGGGGCCTCCCTGGAGCTGTCAGACGACGACACAGAGAGCAAGACCAGCGACGTCAATGAGACACAGCCCCCCCAGTCCGAGTAGAGCCCCGGGAAGCCCGTGGAGGCGATACAATGGGACACACAGGAACCACGGCCCCCACCTGCCTGGGGCTGCCTCCACGTCTGGGAAGTTGGCACGCGCTGGATTCTTTCCTGAAAGATCAACCGTGTCTTAAGGCTTTCTGGCCGACCCATCCTGTATCCCGCTTCACATTCAAGTACTGCTGTGCCCCTTTTCTATATCTACACACGAAACACACGCCTATTAAACAGTCTCCTCATTGCATCTATTTCCCATATATTCATCGAGAGACCATTTCCAAATTCACAGTAAGAAGAGAACCATTTTTCAGACCAGTGGCCAGTGGCTGGGTTCCCGGGGCAGCCGCATAGTGGCCGCTCCGTTGCTCTGCATGCTCTCTCTACAGACAGGTAACTTCGTTCTGTGTTCGTGTGGCCCCCAACTCCTCAGCCACATCGAGTCTCCTAGGACATTGTGGAACCTAAACTGCACTTGTATCTCCCCGTATTTCCCCAAGAACGATCAACACTATTTCAGTGCGCGAACTGTGAAAGGAGCTGTGGCAAGATTAGGAGGGGTGGGTAGCCGCAGGGGAAGCCCCGTCCATTTGGGGTTCCCCTGCCCCTCTCCCATGAGCTGGTGGTGTCCCTGCATCTCTCCCCGTGAACTGTCCTTGGCTAGGGCCAGTCTGTGCGTAGAGGGGACCTGTGCCCTTGGGCTTGGCTGACCTTCGCAGGGAGCCCTCCCTCTCCAGCCAGGCTCGCATGCTGACCTTGCAAATCCAGCCGCTGCTTTGAGCCCAAAATGGAAATCTTGGTTTTGTGTCCCAGACTTATTCCAAGTTTGTGCGGGAGGCTGGTGGAGCCTCCTGAGCCAATGCCATCTGCCTGAATGTTGACATGCTTCCTCTCTCCTCCCTTCCCTTTGGACAGTGTTACAGTGAACATCTAGCATTCTGTTTTTGGTTGATAGTTAAGCAAACTGACATTACAGAAAGTGCCTTAGACACTACAGTACTAAGACAATGTTAAATCTATGATTTGCCTCTGTAACAATTTACCGTATAAGTTCTGACTGTGCTTCATATCATGTACCTCTCTAGTCGAAGTGGTATTATAAACATTCAGTGACAATGAATCAGTGTTAATTACAAATTCTTAATCCTCTGCAACGTGCTTGAAAACACAAACCTTTTGGGTTAAAAGCTTTAACATCTGTTAGGAAGAATTGGTCACGTGGGTTTGGAATCTTTGCTTTTCCCCCTTGATGAACTGTACTGGCTGTTGACCACCAGATACCTGACTGCAAATATCTTTTTTCTTGTATTCCCATATTTCTAGACAATGATTTTTGTAAGACAATAAATTTATTCATTATAGATATTTACGCCTGCTCTGTTTACTTGGAGGAGAAAGCACCCATTGAGAATAAACAGACCTCAATAAACACGAATAATCACGTGAACAAGGAATCTGTCTTCTCACCTTCTGTTCCTGATGTCCCACCTGTGGTCTGGTTGGAGGCTGGGAAGCCCACAGGCTGAAACACGGCCAGCCAGGCCCATGGTTTCAGGGGACACTGCTCCCAGAAACTGGCGGATGATGAGGTACCTCTCCGGGCGGTCTTGGCTCTGAGTCCTGCTCATGCATGCTGGCCTCAGCGTGTGTGTGCAGGAAGGGAACGGGCTGCTGGGGCTGGAGATCCAACCGCTACTGGACAAGGGAGTGATTCACAGAGGCAAGAGCAACCCTCTGGGAGGGTTCTGCTCACCAACCAGAGCAGCTCGTTACCGGATTCAAGTACTTTGTTTCATCCTATGCTTTCCAGCAGGATGCACATTGAAGATGCTTCCAAGAGGGTTCCGGGTGATCCAACGGCAGCATCTGTCGTGTCAGCCAGTCCACACAGGCCGGAACGAGGCACCAGGAACACACAATCCCACCGAGAACGTGAGTTTATACATATATATTCCATCATATTCTCAGGCCAGGCTGGTTCTGCTTGGCCAAGCAAAAATGGGCAAAAGCGTAGGATCACATTTAACGTGTCTTCACCATGGCATTCAGGAAGTTACCCAGGGATGTGGAACTCAGAGGCTTTTCTCAAAGAAGAAAGAATTCCTCCCTGCTGGCTGGTTTCACTGGTGTTAATGTCCAGTTTTCCCAACAGCTCAGCTGTCCTGGGCCAGGAGAAACCTAAACCTGGGCTGGTCGCAGTTCCTGATTCCACAAAGACACTAATCAGAAGGAACCTTCCTTCACTCGACAAACCACTTCATCGTCCAAGGAAAGGCAGTTCATAAAACTTCTGCTGGGCACGGACAGTCCCAGGAAGAGGGTTTACGGGAGCTGGACTCTGTGTCAGAGACAAGGAGGAGTGGCTGGATTCCGGCCCACAGCAGTGTGGTACACCGTCAGGAGACCTCCAACCAGACACGGGGAAGCCCTGTCCTCTGCTGAGAGCCAGTGCAGACACAGCGATGCTCTGCTGGTGTTGTCACTCCACCCCTGCACATCACCCAGACATCCCAGGGATGATTTTAACTTGCTCTAGTGGAGATAACACACATTCCTAACTGGGCCGGCTTGAGAGTCTGCTTCTGAACCCCAGACATCAGAAAGACTAGAGCCCTGTTACAGTCTTCCCCACCCCTGAAAACCCCACTTTAGCTGAAGCATAAGCCAGCCAGCCAACCCGTGCTCCTCTGGCTCCGGGTCTCGCCTGCAGTCCCTTTCTCCTAAAGCCAGTGTTAGCGGGTCTGTGTCAAGACTGGGGAAGAAACGTGCTCATAGTTGTCATACTCCAGGAAACACCACGCCCTGTCCAGGTAGAACCTGACTACCTCCCCAAACCAAAAGCCATGCTGGAACAGGCCATAGGATGGAGCTTTTAGGAACGTGGAGACAACGACCTCTCCACAAGTTCCAGGCAGTGCTGAGATCAGAGGGAAGTCCCTACCCACACAGGCTTCCTTGTCACTCTGGGAGGGACAATGTCTGCACCGAGAGCCTTCCCAAATGTTTCTGGGATGCTCTGTCCTATGCTGGCTGCAAGGACCAGGTGGGCGCTCCACTTCCGGGTGCAGCCATCTGTCATTCGGGAATCTAGCCAATCATGCAACACGTCCCCTGTAATTCTTTTTGGAAATCAAAGATTAAACTCTCAGTAAAGGTATACTGACACAGTGATGCCAGTCTTCAAAGCCAACATTAGCCATAATTATGGTGCCTGCACACCGTCCACAGAAAATGAGACCATGTCCTTCCACCCTTACCAAAACTGGAAATTCACGTCTGATGCCTTATGCCAGTGAGCTATTTCCTCAAAGCAGCCAAATGGCTCCGCCCGTGCTGACAGACGTCGCAGAACCGCACGTAATTATGTCCTGGGGCGCAACCATACCAGGACACCCCAGGTCTGATGGAAGAGCCCACCACAGCACGCCCTGCCTCAAAGTACTGCACTGATTCTAAGATGCCCATGTTTGCACAGTAGGGGGCAACAGTGACATGGGTGTCACTGCTCCTCCTAGAAAGATCAAGAGAGCCCAACTCGAGATGCTACAGATCCAGTATCAGCAGCTTAGAAGCAGCTCCTGGAGTCAACAGCGAAAGACACCTTTTTGGAAGTGCTCCGCCCCCACGCACTCACCAGGGCAAAGACAGTTTGAGAAAACAGGGCCAACTCCAGGTCAAAACCGGTCAGATCACAGTGCCAAGTTGTAGGAACGCCTCCTACATTTTACTTATTTCTGGAGTATGATAGAGAAATGTGTCTAAAGTCTAAAAAAGTTATTTCAATAAATATAAAAAAGTCTCAACGGTAAGCGTTTCTGTAGTTCTGACTGGCATATTTTACTTTTTTTTTTTTAAAGACTTTATTTATTTGACAGAAACACAGCCAGAGAGGGAACACAAGCAGGGGGGGTGAGAGAGGGAGAAGCAGGCTTCCTGTCAAGCAGGGAGCCTGATGCCGGGCTCAATCCTGGGACTCCAGGATCATGACCTGAGCCGAAGGAAGTCGCTCAACCAACTGAGCCACCCAGGCGCCCCATGACTGGCACATTTTTCTTAATGCTTCGCAAAATAAAGGTGTGTCTTAAAAGTTCTGGGTCTGAGATTTCTATGAAATTTGGTCCTCACTAGGCCCGTACAGGGGCAGAGCCTGGGGGGGACCCAGCTTTTTAACTTCCTCCTTAATTTCAAGGGTGACCACTGGTCATCCCACAGGTCAGAGAGTCCCTGCTCTAAGCTGCTGGCTCAAATCTCCGAGCCTCTCAGCCCAGGTCTTTGGGCCAACTGGGACAATGAAAATCAGTTTCATTACTTCCACTTTAAAAAATGAATTTGGAAAACTTTACAGAAAAATGTAGAGAACCCACAAACTACGTGCATCTTAATTTTCTGTGTCCACCATTTCCCTCTGGCCACTTCCATTCCCTCGTGTTAGCACGCCTGCACCACAATGGCTCTGTGGAGAAGTCATCCTGACCATTCCCCGGCCGTGAGATGTTTACATTACTGCTCTCAAGATTATTTCATTTTTTTTACTACCATGGCCTATCTTAAAAAAGGAGAAAGAGAAGAGTTTTCATAGCTTATCACATTGTTAGGCTGAGCAAAAACTCCGAGAATAATCTAGTGACACCAATAACGTAAAAGGACCCGTTCCCCTAAATTCTAGGTGACAATACAATTTGATTTTTTCCCCCTAGCTATAGCAATCATTATTTTTGAAAATAAAAAACAGTGCTTAAGTCCATCATCTACTTACACGGTGCCATGGGGCTCTGAGCTCATTCAGACCTCTCTCACTGACCATTAATTCAAGCACGTTCCCCGGGGTCAACTACTGCCCAGGCCTCCCCTCTGCAAATCGTGATCCAGGCAGGATGGGGGCAGCAAACTTGATTCTCTCTTAGAAAACACCCTACACAGAGGCAAGTTACATCTCAATTCAATCTGCATCTTGTTTCCCCCGAGGAAGGCTCCAGAGCTGACAGTAAACCCTATCATAATTCCTATGGGCACAGACCACCGGATGAAACATGGCTCCCAATACACTATCTTATCCCAATGCACTTATTTCAAGGAAAGCAGTACGTTAATACTCAAGATGACTGCTCTTTCTGAAAACTACAAAAGGGCTACTGTATTCCCACAGAGCGTATCTGTAATAGCCCTGAGACCAATTTTCAGAGAAGACACTCTTAAGTCATAGAAAAACAATTTACACAGATGTCTCCTCAAAAATAAATTAATTGAATTAAAAAATGAAAAGATGCCTCCTCTGCAGCCCCCATTTGTACGACAGACCCAAGTAACACACCCCTGTCTGTAAGGTGAAGCTAGCGTTTGCAATCTGCTCCAAACTCTGCGGCTAAGGCAGACAGGAGAGCCACCAGGAAGTAAAGCTGGAATGAGGAAAATGCATATGTGGGCATCTTCTTGGACCTATTCCTATTTCTGGCCTGACTCCCACCAGCAACCTGGCAGTGGCTCTGGGCCACCCCTATTAAGCCTGTGGCTCCGTCCCAGGGCACCCCCCTATTCCCCAGAGGTGCCAGTTTCCATCTGGGCTCTCGGGAGAGGCTAAGGGTGCCTCGGAGACAGCTGAGAGAAGCAGAGTCAAGGCCAGGAGACAGGCACATGAAGCCTGTCCCTCCCGCCACAGAGGGTGCACCAGCCCCCGCAGCTCATCATTTCCAACAGTCCCAAGCCAGCTCACCTCTTGAGGCAGGAAAAAAAAGAGTCAAGGCCAGTGAGCCCTCAGGTCTGGTAAAGAGAGAAGTCATCGCGGAGCCAGGGATGAGGAATCAGGGCCCCAGAACTCACCCTTGCTTTTAACTGCAGCAGCTCTACTTCCATTAGAGATGGTAAAGTGGAGCATAAAGCAGAAAAAAAAAACCAAGCTTATTTCTAATCCTGGCTTTTCTGTGAATTCACCAGGTGAGCTCAGGCCAGGCGCCTAAACTCTGGGCCCAACTTCCCTTCTGTAAACTGGGGTAAGCCAGCATCCTGCTATCAGCCCCCCCTCCCGTGTCCCATCCTCCAGTGCTCCCTCGAGGCTCAACAGCCCAACTCTGGCTTCTGCTCCTGAGCTGGGGGATACAATTTCTGGTTACTCTGGGCTTAAAGGAAGTAGAGCGCTGGCTTCCACCCTCCTGCAGGAAGATTTGGGACCAGCGAGGCTGGGGTGAGGGGTGGCCAAGATGGAAACACTTGGAATCAACAGGCAGTCCTTTAGTATCTGGAAGAGGAGCCCCTCTGTGCAGGGGAGAGCACAAGGGGGACCTAGCTCAGGGGACGGCTCATTCCTGAAGGTTTCAGTAAGTGCCAGGCTAACCTGGACATCGGGCAATCCAGCAGGGGAGAACCCACTCAGAGGCAGGAGGCTGACAGGTGAGCCGAGGCTGGACCAGCAAACAGCCTGTGGTGACTTTCACACCAGGTGGCCTGATGCTCAAGTTCAAAGTAGCATCTTGAACCACATGATCTAAACATAAGGATGAAAACGAGACCAGGAAGCCAACCAGCTTCCTCTGTGGCTCAGAGTAGGCCAGGGGCTGCTGCAGCTACAAAAATAAAACCACAAACCTGTGGGGTCCCCTCCCAAGGAGACCGGGAATAAGCATGTGGCTGCCCTCGCATGGAACCGGCCCATGGTGTCCTGGGCCCAAAGAGGTGGTGACATCTGGTGAACCACACATGGACTTCCACAGCCAGGGGCTCTGCCCGGCCATCAACTGACACATGGCAACCATGAGACATCCCAGGAGCGCTCAGCAGGGAAGGAAGAGAGAAGTCATCGCGGAGCCAGGGATGAGGAATCAGGGCCCCAGAACTCACCCTTGCTTTTAACTGCAGCAGCTCTACTTCCATTAGAGATCAGTGGCTCCTGCATAGACAGAGAGGACTGCCAGATCCCTAAACCTCTAAACTAAGCCAATCCTTCCAGGGATGGTCAGGAAAGTACATGGGAGCTGCCTATCAACAAGAGAGGAAGTTTCCTCTTCAGATGCTCAGCTGAAAGAGCAACCAAGCCCAACACACACACCCCTGGTCTCCAGCAGAGTCAGCTTACGACACAACCTCCAGAAACAACTAGCAGAAGATATTCCTGCTCACCTATTAACAGAGAGAAGAAAATTTTGAAAATGTATCCTCCTTACTGTTCCTCAATCACTTATCAATTTGATTCACTTTGCATTTATTTCTAGTTTTAAAACTACAAGCCATACTCTGTCCATGCTCATTAGAAGCAGAGTGTGGCTCCCAGTTTACCTGTTCCTCACGTCCAGTCACTCTGTGTCTTTGCAACCACACATCTGGTACCTTCCCTCACTTGCCAACACCAACCTGAGAGAGGAGGACAGAAGCCCAGACGCAAGTAACAGCCGGTCCTGAAACTCAGACACACATCACGAACGGCAGCACAGCTGGACTTCCAGCTCCTGGATCCACAACCTAGCACATAGCCCAGTTCCTCCTCCCAGACTGCCCCGCCGGGCCCTCCTGAACATCAGAGCTAAGTGCAGAGTGCAGCCTCGGGAATCAGCATGAGAACGACCGCTTGGGCCATGAGACACCTCGAGAGGCCGCCAGGCTTTTCCTTGCCCCCACTCTCAGCAGCCATCCACCCACTTATCCCGCATCAGAGCACAAATGGTGGCTCTGAACTTGCCTTGGGAACTCCGGGTCTTCTCTCACAGGCTGGCAGAAACCCAATAAAGCAACCTTGATCCTTTTGTTTTCTGTGAAATTTATTGTTTCCACATTAAAAGATTTTTTTGAGGGGACGTATTTTCTTGTTTTCTCTTTTAACCACATGATGATCCTATGCGGCTGCCCAGAGTCGGACACCATCAGTCGTTAACATGCCATATGAATTCTCAATAAATAAAAGCTACAAAGCCCAAGTTATATACAAATATCTTAGGCAATAATGTTTACAAACCTATGTACAATAAAACAAATGTAAACAGTAAATGCAGCATGAGAGTAATCAAAGGATGCACAGGAACAAGCATGTACAGTCGGTCTGCCCCATCGGGAGCCGGCAGCACCAGCCCCCGACTCAGGCCACGCGACTCTTCTTAACACAACCGGACAGGCCCTCAGAGGACAAAACAAAACGCGCTGAAAGATGTCACTTAACTGAAAGACCAGAAAGCTGGCAAGTAGGTTGCCCCCACCTCTCACCTGGAGCCACGCAGAGGAGGAGACAGCACAGAGGCCCCGCGTCTTGCACGCCCCAACACAGAGGCTCCTGCTATCTGGGGTTCAGATGGGCATTTCGCTGCTCTGGGAGGCAAGTCTATGGAATGATAACTGTTAAAAGTAAAATCAGAAGGTGCAGAAAATGTTCCCAAGTTCAGTGACCTTCCTGTCTCTGTGCCAGCAACAGGCCAAACTGTGAGGAGTGGAGCTGGGGGACACATGATCATGAGCACTGAAGATGCTTGGGTGGGAGCTCAGGAGGGGGGCACGTGTTGACCTGATCTGGGGGAGAACTTCTATAAGGTTTGCCATGTCTTAAACACAACTAAACCCTATCGGTACAGCAGGGTGGGAGCGATGAGGCAGGTGTGAGGAACGAGTACTTCTGCATCCAGTGACCAAGGAATACACGTACGTATCACCTTGTGACCCACAAAAGTGCAATCATGTGAAACCAACGGCACCACGGCGAGAAGAGAAAATAGCCAGCATTGATAGCGCGCAGAGTCCTGGGGCTGGGCACGGCCCGGCAGCCGCCACCGCATGCAGCCTGCCCTCTGCCGGCCGCGGGGAGGCAGACGCAGGGGCCCAGGCTGGGCCCAGGCACCAAGGGGTGAGGCATGGGTGTCCTGGGCTGCTGGAGGAGGGCAGGAGCCCCCACCTGGAGGCCGGGCGCTCACACACTGAGAGGCAGCATACCCGGTGCTGACGACGGGCGCGAGGAGCCCAGACCAGGAGGCGGCGGCGCTGGGTCAAAGCCGTTTACTGCCCTGTGGGGGTGATGAGGGCAGAGAGAGGAAGGGAGGGGAGAAAGAGAGAGATGGTCATTTAAAATCACTCGACACACAACAAGAAATGCACCTGCTCTCTGTAACTACCCCTCTTCCTGCCCAGGGTGGAATCACAGCAGCCCCAGGGACAGCGGCGCCTGAAGGCACCAGCTGGTCAGAGATTGAGAAATCGGAGGACAGAGAGCAACACGCTCACATGCTCCCTTCTCGATGACTCCGTCCTGCCAGCCACCGCCACCACAGCCCTGACTCCCCGCCCCCAAGCCGGTCTAAATCTCTGCCCAAAGGGAACTAGCTAAATAATGGTACAACTAAATGATAAGTATTACACGGCCATTAAAAACACATTCCACAGACTTCTCTAGCAGCAGGGGAGTACTCAGAATGTAATTAATGCTAGGTGGAAAAAGCAGCAAATCACCAAACTGTATAGGTTCAATAGTGTGAAGGAAAAAAAGTAAGTGGTATACATTCCAGATTCTAAAATACAATCTCTTATATGGACCTTATTTATGTCTATGTAGCTAAATCAAGAATGTGGGGGAGACACACACACACACGTATGTCTATAAAACCAATTGTTATAGAAAGAACATTTAACAAGGGTTACTTTTCCTCCATTTGGATGGTAGATAATTTTGTTTACTACTTTCCACTTTCTTATTGTTCTCCAAATCTCCTACAATGTACATGAGTATCTTAATAAAGGGGAGAAAAATAACTCTGTTAAATTGTCTGGTAATATAGGCAGGCATTGCTATGGATGTGACTGCCCTGCCCCCACCCTGCCCAGAGCCTGCAGCCAGGCCCCAGCACACAGGCGCAGAGATGGAGAGCCCCCTAGCCCCTGCCCCCACCCTTGGCCCCGCACAGCCACCAGCAGCAGAGAGGGAAGGAGCGCAAGTCTTACAGAACCTCTCTCAGGAAGCCACTCCAGCCCTTCCACACTGAAACCCATCCCAGGAAGATCTGTCCTGCTAGCAATTTGGGAGGGGCAGCCAACTGTGGGGGCTGCACTGCACCACAGGATCCATCGCTGTCCCCCCACCTGCTTGTCAGCAGGGACCAGGGACCTGAGTACAGGCTTAAGGAGAGAGGTTCTCTTCAAAAATAAAAAAAAAACGGGGGGGGGGGCAGACACACATTCCCTACAAAGATTGTTTCACACACTGAGGCAGTACTGTCATCTTAGAGAAAACAGGCATGCAGAGAGATGAAGAACAACCCCAGACTACTCTGCAGAGTCAGAGTCCCAAGTAACTGACCTCGGGGTACAGAAGCAGAATTTGCAAGCCCCCTGCCAGGCCAAGAGCAGAAGGACCGCCCTCAGGAACATTGACTTCTCCCTGCTGCACAACCTCCTCCCTCAGAGATGTGCACCCAGGACCCTTCCCCTTTTCTCTTTGGGCCTTTCAGTCACCAGTTCCCTGTCCTCCCACAGCTATCTGTGCCTGTGCCTCTTCTTGGGGCCGGGCCCACACCGCACACCTCCATGGCCCTCACAGCTTTGGCTCCCCCACCTGCCATGTGTCTGGCTAGTTCCAGAAGCTCAGCGAGAACCAGGTGGGCCTCACACGGCCTCAGCCTCAGATACGCAATCATCATACTCCGGCCCCTTGGGGCACAGCAGCCGGCAGGGCGAGCCCCACTAGATGCCAAGAAGAACCCGGCCCTGTCCTACTGGGGCATGTGAGAACCCCACGAGAAGGGACCCATATGCAGGTTTTAGGGCTGGGACTCCTGTAGTCTCAAGCCAGACGGATCTTAACAAACAGCAAGCGCATCCCTATCGTTCTGCAGCTGAAGAAATCAAAGCAAGTAAAGGCCAGCCCGAGCTCACCCCATGATCAGGTCAGTGGGTGTCCAGGCCCCATTCTCCCTCCCAAGGCTCCTCCATGTGGGAGGAGACCTGACAACCCCTGCAAGCAACTCTTACGTTCCCAACACGGCTCAGCTGTAAGGGGACAAGTAAGCGGTGCCAAGTAGCAAAGAAAAAGAGAACAAGAAACTCAATGGGCAATTTCCCTGCACAGACAGAAATGAGAATTCCTGATGGGAGCACAGGATGCAGCCCAGACAGCAAGCACCCAGCACCTGTCTTCTGAGGCAAGGAGTAGGAAGTAAAAGGCTAGAGGGAGAAGAAAGCCGGCCCTACAGGCAAGAGTAGCAGTCTGGTGAGATCCCCTCCCACGATGGCCAAGCTATGCCATGTGGGAGGGGTCCCTAGAGGAGCAACGCCTCCATACTCACCACGTGGGCTTTGAGGGGCAGCAAAAGAGCCGCAGGGAAATGTCCAAGTGGACAACACAGGACTGAATGGAGAGGGAATGTGCAGGGATGGACAGACAGACCTAGGAATCATCTATGCAAAAAGGGTTCCAGAAATGTCACGGTCTTAACCACCAAAATCTAGCTCAAGAGTCTGAAAAGTAGCAAATCTAGCCAAGCACAGGGCCTGTGGTCAGCTGTAACATGGCAACAGATGAAGTGGAGGGCAGGACAGAGCTGCCAGCAGGACAGGAAGCCTGTGATGCCAGAGCAGGGAGACCAAATCCAGCCAGGCAGCAAGGGCAGGAGCAGCTAAGCGTGGCCGCCGACAGGACGAGAGGAGGCCAGAGCGGGTGTGGGGAGTGCAGGCAGACCCGCTCCCGATCCACTGCCCTCACGAGACAGAGCAGCAGATGCTCAGACAAGCTCCAGCCTGCACTGCAGACAGAAATGCGTGCTCCTGAAAACGTAGATCACTCACACTCTCTCACACTCACTCACACATACCCCTCCATCTACTGTCGAATCCAGGAGTGAGCAGAAAGGGGAGAGTCCCAGGGGTGGGGGATAGGGGCAGCGAGGTTCCATTACCACTGGTGCCCACCTTGAGAAAACAGAAGACTCTGGGCTCCCAGGAAGTCAAGTCAAATGGGATCCCGGGGCCTGAGAGCGACACACGACCCCCACGCCCAGACTCCTGGCAGCGCCGACCTCGCAGCAGCCCCAACGCCAGGCCTGCTAGCCGCCACCCCGTTGTGCGCAGCCAGCTCAGACCAGACCCTGAGAGCTCACTCCCGGGCTGTAAGTCGGTTAAAGCGGGGTCAGCCCCATGCAGTTAGTAAAACCAGTCTGTTAAGGGGTCTTTCACCACACACCGAGATGGAGAAAGAAGGAAAAAGAGCACAGCAAACAAATTCAGTTACCCATGAACAACGTGGGAAATATGACTTTTTCTTGCCTAATAAAAAAAAGGAAAAAAGATTAAACAGTAATGCAAGTACTATTTTCACAGTGTGCCCTAAAACTGGTCCATGCCCACCTACACACAGCCCAAATCAGATCACACTGGCTTAAAAAATCAGGGTAAGGGTTACTTAAGGGGCTGAGTAAAAATGATGGCAAAAACAGACCGTTTCTGAGAGAAGCCAAGTGACCATACTACACGCGGAGTTCAGATGAGGAACACAAAGGGCTCTCAGTGGTTGGAGGACACAGAGCAACACCAGGAAGGAGGTCCAGCGAGCCACATTCTAGAACCTGGCAGAAGCCAGCACAGACTAGAGGAAACCCTGCTTGCAGGAAGCCCTCAAACCACCAGAACTTACAGAATGTTTTTGGGTCACATGCACTGGTGCCCCAAGGTGCAGCTTTGGGTTAGCGTGGGTCAGGCCACCAGCATCACAGGGCCCAGCAGGAGCGGCAGGGGGGCACACCCCCTCCCGTGAACCCCACCCCCCAAAGGTCTCTAGGAGAGCTGGGGAAAACACAGGGACGGTGCTGCAGACACACTCCTTGGAGTGGGAGGCAGGGAAGGCAAGTTTGAGCTGAAGGCTTTTGAAAACGGAGTTTTCTCTCACGCTACAACTCCAAGCTACACACTTGAACACTTCTGTGAGAAATGGTGTTCTTTTACCTGCCAGACTCCATAATGAAGGTGGGGGGCATGACTCCAACTATCTAGACAGCGGGCCAGCAGGAAGAAAGGCTGGAGTTGAAAGCTAGGCAGGCCAGAAGGAAGCCGGAACCAGACAAGGCAAAGCAGCAAGGAGGTACAAACACAGCACAGCCAAAGACTTAGCCTCGGGAATATGGCAACTAGACACAAGTGGTTCAAGAAGCAGGTTAATATTGGAGTGTAGACGTATGATCTGCTTAGCATATAAACTAAACACTTGAGAAGAGGATGACCCACAAAAGCATATTTAATCCTTAACAGAAACAGTTAAAAATCTGTACTACTTAAAGCAAAACTAGATGGATCATCTGTAACTATTTCTCTTGGCAAGCACGTTTCCAGGTTTGGTTCAGGAGATAAAGCCTACACATGCATCTAGAATGTTCCACAGGGGACAGGCGCTCCGTGACAGAGCCCAGAGCTCCCGTTTCCAGGTGATCCTGCACCCTTTGCAGCTCCCTGAGGCGGGGTCCATCTCTGGGCCAGCAGCACCCAGGCAACACATATCAGGGCCACATGGAAGCCAGGAACAGTGGGCCTGCATGGACAGCGACCCCCCAGTCATGTTCTCCGAGTACTCCCTGCATAAATGGCATTGCCCCAACCCACCCATTTCTGGTTCCTGCCCATTCTCACGTCACAGGGCATCTGAGGCAAGAAACATGATTCTAGATGAAGACCCATAACTGCTCCACTGGAGGTTAATTACACACTGCAAAAATTACAAGTTGGACAAAATAATTAGGTACTGTTTTCAACGCTCATGACGACTACCCTCAACTTTCCCTGTATTATTTGGAAGAAATGGCAACTTTAATGTGAAACAGTTATTCCACTTACCATTATAGTATGAAAATGGGTACTCCTCAAGGTTGCCTGAAATTCCTAAACCTGAGGAAAATTAATTTTATGCTTACCCCTCACCGCGAGGAACCCCAGTGGTTAGAGTGAAGTTCTGATTTATATACTGCTACTTTAGAATGTGCTCCTTAATGAAACATGTGCCCTCCAGGGTAGAAGTCCCTTAAGGGAGAGAGAGAAACCAGAACACTCTTCTCCACAAGGTCGGACAAAAAGCTTTTCCAAGCGGACTGTGTGCCAAGTCAAGTCCTCCAAAAATGTGCCACAGTAACCGAGGAAAGCATAAAATACAAGCTCCTTTAAGAAACTGCCAACATCTCTAGAGTTGCATCTGTACCGTGTGCAAAGAACAAGAACAGACAGGCTCTACAACTCAAAACAGAGACAGGAGCAAGGAAGCATGACGCCTCGATGCTGTTCCCAAAGCAGCCACCTTATGGAACCTGGTCAGCACAGCCAGACCACAGGTCTTGCCTGCTTGTTAGCCACAGGAAGGCACATTCCATCAAGTATAACCATGCAGTGTTGTTTTTTTTAATTTGATGGAGAACAATATGCACTGACAGGGAAAGATATTGGCCTACAAATCATGACAGAGGTGTGTGTGTGGCTGCAGAGCCATATTTAAAGTCTAATCCCATAAATTTTTAAAAGTGTATAGCAGATGCATAAAAATATGATTTTACATGCCTAAGAGCGTATGGCTAAGGATGCAAAAATAGTGTGAAAAAGAAAACATCTACTCTTTACTTCTATATCGTTGCACCAACTGAAATTTTTTTGTAATAAGGACATACCATTGCTTCAATCTTATGCCACTTTTTTTTTTTTTAATGCTGTCACTTCCCCAAAAACTATCTTCATGTCAAACTTGTGTCCCCTAAATTGTATCTGATCCAGTGGTTCCCTATTTTTCTAAAATCTTCAGACAACAGGTTTCTGGCATAGTTTGCACATACACAGTCATGGTGACCTATACCCTTACCAAATATTGGCCAAGAAAGTCCACTAGCCTTTAAGCACCTTGAGAACAAGAATTATTATTATCACAGTCGTCTTTAATTCCCAGAGCCTAATACGGCTACCTTGCAAGAGTCTGCTTCCCAAGACAGAAGCGTCAGAGTTCTCAGGGCAACAGACTCCACAGGGACCGGAAGACAACAACAGAATTATGGCCCCTAAGACCTGAATGATACCACTTCAGGTAGGTTTATCAAACTGAGCTTATTACCTTTTCAAAGTTCAATAACCTCATTTAATAATGTGCGACTTTACTACTAAACAAACACTTAAGATGTCCAAGACTTACCCTTTGTCAAAGAAAGACGTATGTCCTGATCGAGAGAACTTTGTGCCGTTGCTATTCATCACCCCACAGTTAACATTCCCTGAAATATAGGATTTCCGTGATGCTTGGTCCTTTGCAAAATTCCTGCAAGCTGCTAATTTGGATTCTAAAGCCTACAGAGGGAAGGAGGAATGATGTGGTTGTCAAAAATAATAGCTGTACAAAACAATCTGCATTTCAAACCATTTCTATTTCGAGATTAAAATTACACTCTCTCTATTGATAATGGTAGCCATTCAAGCCACAATCAATCACCTCTCTGATAGAGGGAATGTTTATGCTGACAACAACCTCAGAATAATGTACTTACTCCTCTTCCATATTACTGACAAACGCAGATTTAATCCTGACCTTACAACTAAGAAAACTGTGGCACAAGTAGACAGATCCCAGGTCTCTTGACCCTTTCTGAGTTGGGGACTATTATAGAGCCACTAATTTCCTTTATTTAAGACATTCATTCATTCAAACACTTGCTGAGTGTGATCCCAGGGCAGGCACAAACTGTGTCAGAGGCCTCACAAACACACCAGGGCAAGTCTTGGGTCTGGTACTAGGGAAGAGTGGTCTAGAAATGGAAACTCAGAAGATTCCACAGCAGGGAGGAGACAAAGTCAGGGCTGTGGATGGTAAGATCGGGAATTCAAGGACAGAATTCTGAATAAAATCAACCCTGGAAGCGTGGGACAGATGAAGACCCATGGGCAGGAAAGCAGAAGCAGACCTGACACAGTGCCAGAGAAGCAAAGAAAGCATTAAAAAAAAAAAAAAAAAAGTCAGTGTTGAATGTTCCAAGTGAAAGTAGGGCAGCATAGCATCCACTGGGTTTGCCAGTGCTGAGCTCACCAATGAGCCATTCTAGTGGGGTGAGCAGGAAACAGAGTCCAAACTAGGATGTCTGGGGAACGGGTATGCGGTCAAAAATGCCAACAATAAATGGAGACAGGCTTTCGGAAAGCTTGGCTGTGAAGGGAAGAGAGACAAAGGATGACAGCTAAAAACAGATGTAGGGTAAAAAATAGCTGCATTTATGTTTGCTTTTTAAGATTAAAAAACTGTATAATATGTAATACACAAATAATACATATGACATGTGGGTATAATACCTAATGTGTAATCCATAAAATACTAAAACACGGTAAAAGGCTAAAAATATAGGAGACATCAATGACAGGGCTGAAAGGGAAGAGATCCAAGGCACAGAGGGACAAAATTAGTCGTGAGCAGGAACATGATCCTTGGACCACTGTGATAAAGAGGAAGAATGGCTACAAACAGAAGTAATAATAGGAGAGTAATAACAGAAGTCAAAGAGGAGAACAAAGAAGTGGAAATCAGATGGCCTTGATTTCTCAGTGGAAAATGATGCAGGGGTGAGGCTGGAGCCTCCAGTTCAAGTCAGTGAACAAAGGAGGACAAAGAAATAGAAAGGGAAACACTCTGA
This sequence comes from Spilogale gracilis, assembly GCA_004023965.1. NCBI lineage: Eukaryota > Metazoa > Chordata > Mammalia > Carnivora > Mephitidae > Spilogale > Spilogale gracilis. The sequence continues at coordinate 45,145 of PITA01006071.1, read as the reverse complement.
AGAGCATGTGGGGGCCGGCAGATAACCGCAGACCCGAAGTATCGATGACATCTTGGAAAGTGGACAGTCAGCAGATGGACCAACCCTACGAAGACTCCCAAGGTAACCTCTCTGCACCGTTTCTGAATAAATACGTAACGTCATAAGCAAAACGAAAAAGGACAAGAGAAAGCTGCAGAGATGAAGAGCGGGAACAGGCAGAAGTAACCTAAGAAAAGGAATGGGCAGCACCCCTCAGAGCACCCAAAAGAGAGGTGCCAAGTAGGAAGCTACAGACACAAGACGTAGCCAAAAAAGGATAGGCTTCTACTCCCAAGAAAAAGAAGGTAAGTAACAACGCCAGGAAAAGGAAAAAGCATACAAGTCAGCTCTGATATAAAAATGAAAACACCTGGTATGATTCCAAGTAAGTGATAAAAAAAAAAAATGCCCGAAGCATGTGCTGCACAGCAGAGATAAAACGACCCATGAGCCCTGCTCCTCCTCTATGATTTCGCAGCCTACAATCCACACATGGGCAGAATACTGCAAAAGCTGCTAATTTTCAATTTTCAGAACCAACTAATGGAGAGTTCAAAACGGGACAGAGAGAAAGACACAGACAACAAGTAGCTAAGATAAAGCCTAATAAATTCAGAAACAGAGGTTTAAGCATGCCATTTAAAGTTTTAAAATTACTAAAGGAACAAAGAGTTAAAAAGTGAGAGGTGGGAGTTAAATTCTCATCTTCTTGCTTAGAGTTGTTAAGACCAAAAAATAGCACATTATTTGAGTTGTGGAGCCAAATACCACAACTCTTAAAAATGGTTATGTTAGGAGGGAAAATTACTCTATGGACTTTGTGCATGTTGCTCTTTATAACAATGTAAAAACACAGATTTAGAATTAACCTGATGGTCAGAAAACGATTTTATAAGCCAGAATAGGCCTCCCATTTTTTCCTTATGTAAAGTATAAAGCAATTTCTGCTTTTGTCAGAAAATGTCTCTCACAAACAAGTAAAGGGGTGGTGGACAGCGGGCAGTTTCAGAGATAGATTACTAAACAGAGAGGTAAAAGCTGCCCGGGGAAACAGGAAAAGGGAACCCACGAACGAGATGCTAACTTCACAGTGCCATAAATCCACATAGTTATCTAACTACTTCCTGAGATCCAGATTCAGGGAAGGAGAGCTCCGACTGCAGGACTGATCCAGACTACAGGTCTCCTGCACGGCCAGAAAAGACCATGAGTCAGCAGTGACAGAGTAAGTCATCTGTGGGATCACCAATGAGCAGGAAAGAAATGAAAACAAGAGATGGCTTTCACTCATTTCACCCAAAGAGTCCTACTGGTGATAGAGTCAAAGAGTAGGTATTCTACAAAGCAAAAAACTGACTAAGCAGAAAAAACAAATGTAACATTTCAAAAGCCCAAATGTTCTTGAAGGCACGGTTAAAGCCAAGGAGACAGCACAGAAGCTCAAGTGGCCAACACCGGGGAAATTGGCATCACTAAGAGCACAAAGTCCTGTCCAAGGGCCAGTGCTGAAGTCTTCCAGGGAAAAAGCTCAGGAGAGACCATGAGGAGGGCGGACTGCAGCAAGAACAGGACCCAAGAGCGGTATAAAACACACAGTAGGTCGGAGACCAGTTATCTTGGGAAAAGACGGAGGAGTCGTGATATAGGAACAGCCAAGGGGAAACCGAAGAGAGCCCAGGGAGATCTCAAGAGCGCAGCGCATAGGGCCTTCTGCAGAGGCCCCGTGAGCCCATTTCCTGGCGTGTTTCTCCACAGCAGTCTCAGCCGATCCCTGGGTGCTCCCGCCTCTCTGTGTCATTACAGCCTTCACCACAGGTAGGAACCCTTTCTCCTTCTCTGGCTCCAAATTCAGAATTCAACACCGTGGCAGGTGAGGTACCTCGGGCTAAATAACTGAATACTCACCCCTACTTTCCGTAAGAGATCCCCCACGATGTTGAGTGCTGATATCCTAGCAGAAGGAGTTAGTGGACTGGCACCAAAACCGTTTGGTATAGCTAGAGAGAAAGAAAAGGTGAGTGATTACACTTGCAGGCGTCTTTCCCTTTTGTTGTTGGGTGTCACTATGTAGGACATGCTCAATGACAAATCAATACAGGATTCCAAACTAGGGACATAAGCTATAAGGTGGAGACACCATAAATACGTTAACTGTCTCCTTCAACTGATGGATATCAAGACTACACCCAACTTTACATCATAAACGATGCCAAAAGGACATATATCCTTAAAACATCTAGACAAGTATTACCAGAGAAGAGAATCCTAAAAATAGAACTACCAGGGGTGCCTGGGTGGCTCAGTCGTTAAGCGTCTACCTTTGGCTCAGGTCATGATCCGGGAGTCCCTGAATCAAGTCCCACATCAGGCTCCCTGCTTGGCAGGAAGCCTGTTTCTCCCTCCTTCTCTCATTCCCTCTGCTTGTATTCCCTCTCTAGCTGTGTTTCTGTCAAATAAGTACAATATTTTTAAAAGTTAAGAACAATTAAAAAATAAATAAATAAATAAATAAATAAATAAAAAAGTTAAGAACAATTAAAAATAAGTAAAAACAGAACTGCTGGAACAGAGGACATGCCCCTTTTTTCACCTTAAGAGATCCTGCCAAAATGTTCTCCAGTAAGGCTATCTATCCCCCCGCCCGTGGCAGTCTGTCTGCATGGCTATGCCCTCAATAATATGAGATCTTTTTTTTTTTTTTTGTCAATTTGATAGTCATTTTGTTTTCTCTTTTGTTTCCTTACTAACTAGACATTTGAATCTCTTCTTCTGGAAATCATATTTACGATTCGTTTATGATTTGATACTGGGTTGTCTTTCCTTTAATCAATGGGCTAGGGCACTAAACACTACAGATATCCACCCTTTGTCTCCTTGATCTTGTATTTCTCAGTGTGATGTTTATCTTTCAAACTTTGTTTTGGCTTCCTCACCTCAATATTATAAAATGTTGCTCATATTTCCTAATGTCTTCCTTATTTTTTTCTTTTACATTTAGAACATTTAATTAACCAAACATCTAATTCTTTTTTCATCCAAATGGGTAGCCAATTGTACTAATACTATGTCGGGAAGACTCATCTAATTAATCTGAAATGACACTTTACCTATATGAATTCCCTATGTATTTTTAGTTCCATAAAACTTATTAGTTTGTTCCACCAGAAATGTGCTTTCATTATTACAATGTTAAAATATACTGTGGTATTCTAAAGGAGAAGGCTTCTTGTTATTAAGCTAATTCAAACTTTCCTTGGCACATTTATTCTTCAGAGTAACTTTAAAACTTGCCAACTTAAAAAACCCTGTATTGATTTTTATTAGAAATTTAAACTGCAGGGGCGCCTGGGTGGCTCAGTTGGTTAAGGGACTGCCTTTGGCTCAGGTCATGATCCCAGAGACCTGGGATCGAGTCCCACATCGGCCTCCCTGCTCGGCGGGAAGCCTGCTTCTCCCTCTCTCACTCCCCCTGCTTGTGTTCCCTCTCTGGCTGTGTTTCTCTCTGTCAAATAAATAAAATCTTAAAAAAAAAAAAAAAAAGAAATTTAAACTGCAGATTGATTTGGGGACAATGGCTGCTCCAACAGGCTGCCCGTTCAGAATTGGGGTTATCCGGTGTGATATTCACAGCTTCTTGCATGCCCCTCACCATAGGTTTTCAGTCATGCACATGGATGAATTTTTCCATTTCTTTTTGAAGTAATATACGTGATGGTTAAGAGCTCTTGAGCTAAACTGCAAGCAGGGAATTCATCTCTGCCATTTAGCTCTGTGAGCTTTAGTAAGTGGCCTGTATGTAGCAGAGGGCTGACAACAGCACTTAAAAGTCATCGTGAAGTTTAATTAGTTCATACACTTTTTAAATACCGAGCACATAGTAAGTACCCCATATTAGCTGTTAGTCTTTTATCTACTCTCTACAGAGTGCTAATCAGGACGTAAATGCTTTGTTGCTGCTGCTGTTCACCATCCTTGGCCGCCAGAGTACCATCTCACTGAAGGCAGGGACTTAGCTTTATTCACCAGGAAACTCCCGGCATCCAGACTGATGTGTGGCACCCAACAGGCGCTCGATAAGATATAAATAAACTGCTATACTTTTCTCAGCAGGGATTTCCAGATCTCGTTTTTTCTTATTCTCCTCAAATTATGAAATCTGTGCTTTTATGGTGAGTTGTCTAAAATGCTTTTTGGAAAAAGGTGCTATTACCAATAAAATGCAATTAAAAGCAGACCGCTCACAGAGGTCAGCCCTTCAATCTTAAACTGAGTTCTCTCACCTTCTACTTCTCTTAGGTCTGTGCTGCATTCTCTGTCACGTGACCACTGTGAGCCAGCACACAGCAGCTTTGGGGTCAAAGTCCACGCCGTCAGGTCACATATACTCCTGCCTTGGGGTTGACATACCTTAATCCTATGTCAGAGTCAGCAAGCTCTGTGTCCCACTGATCTCGCCTGCTCACCACAGCCAAGTCCCTGAATTAAAACTCTAATGAGCTATTACTGGATGTGCATCTCTCTGGGTATTAACCTTGACCGAACCTCCAAAATGTTCTGATTTGTGCTCAACTAAAAAATTTTCAAAACTTACCTGCAGAATTCTAATAAGTACCTAAAAGCAAACCTTTAATTCTCAAATGTTAGCAATTCTGAGATCCTCAAATGCCCAAGGAGCCATTCTAAAACATGGACAGTGAGGGTTTCCGATGATTGCTATCATCTCTACCCTGCCTGCCCAAGGTCTTCAGCAGCAAACTCTGCACGAGTACACATAACAACACCCGTGACTATACAGCATTTCCACGCTTCTCACCGAATTTCACCTTCTAACTAGGTGAAGGTAGGATGAGTTATCTATTCAAGGGCTACTGAGCATCTGAAATGCAGTTAATGTAACTGAGAAACTGAATTTCAAATTTTAACTTGCTTACATTACGGGACTCGGTGACACAGACACAGAGCGCTTCTATCACTAACTTCCCAGAGAGAAAACCTTCTCCTATTACTCTGGAAGATAAAACCCTTTATTTAGAAAAAGAGACGGGAAGAAAGAGCTTCATTTTGGCAAGTAAAAAGTATGGAGGAGTCGGGGTCGCTGAAATCTCTAAAAGCTGCAAAAATGAATAAAATCTGAATTAAGAGCTTCAGGATTCCACTCTAGGGTTGCACGCAGTGGCTGCTAAGTGGTTTTTCTGCTTACCTAGATTATTAAAAAGCCCCTCTGCTGATGGTAAAAGAACATTCTCTGTGAACTAGTTATCAGTGACCCCGAATGTCACCTCAGAAAACGGCAGCCACGGGGGCATGTAAGAGGATGGCGTCTCTGAGCCAGTCTCACGGCATGAATGGCAGCTCAATAGTCACAGTATGGTGTGTGTGTGTGACGGCATCTAATCCCCCGTGATTGGTTCAGCGGCCAAAAAAAAGAAACAGTATTTATAAGCACGCAAGGCTGGGAGAGTCAGGGCTAACAGCAATCAGCTTTCAGGGGTTCTCTTTCTTCTTTTTGGATTTTCCGTCACAAGCGTGGATTACTGCTAGCATCAAAAGATAGACTTTGCCTGAAAACCTTTAACTTTTTAACATCTCAGCTGACTGAGCCACTCACTTTACACGTAGCCACCATCCCGCTGCTCCCTGCATGGGAGTGGTCCCAGAAAGCAACCTCGTCTTCGGCCTCACAGGGCCCGTGCCCTCCCCGACTCTATGCTGCAATCACTGCTTACACGTGCCTTGCCCTGCTTCCCCAGCAAATCCTCCCCAGTTGAACGACCTCCCACAGGTTCACAAAGAAAAGACATCACAAACCTTTTGGTGAAGGAAAACTGTTCTCCGTGCCCTTGCCAACAGGAGTGGCTGGCAAAGAAAGTGACGCCTGGACCGCAGAGTCCATCTTTTCACAATCGAGGGTTGGAGAACTGGGGGCCGACTTTCTGGTTACTTCCTGTTGTCTTTCCCGAACTGCCAGTTCTTGTCTTAAATCTGCAAAATAGGGAACAGATAATAAAACTCACCAGAGGAAGCAAATCCACCCAGCAAAGTCACCTCTGAAATGCCATAAAGACGTTCTTCCTAAATTATGATTTCTCAAAAATAGTTTCCTATATAACATTTTCTTTTTGTTGGGGTATAAAAATGATTAACCCTACTACCTACATGATCATTGAAAATAAAAATGCTAGGACCGATACAAATGCTCTTACCAAAAAGGACAGTTAACTATGCTCGTATGTATTAAAAAAAAAAAAAAAAAACAAAACAAAACTAGGGCAGAGTCCAAAGAAGAACTCACAGTGAGCCTATATGACACAAAAATAAATACTCTTGGGGCACCTGGGTGGCTCAGTCATTAAGCATCTGCCTTCAGCTCAGGTCATAATCCCATGGCTTCAAGCCCCGCATCCGGCTCCCTGCTCAGTGGGAAGCCTGCTTCTCCCTCTCTCACTCCTCCTACTTGTGTTCCCTCTCTGGCTATGTTTCTCTCAGTCAAATAAATAAATAAAAATCTTTAAAAAAAATCAAAATGCACTCTTTTGTTTTAGAAAGTACTCAAAATAGTTGCAATTTAAGCCAAATAGAGAAAGTCAAGTATCACATGGTTTCATTTACTTGTGGTGCATAAGGAGTAATATAGAGGACAGTAGGAGAAAGAAAGGAAATGGGAAGTAGGGTAAATCAGGGAGGGAAACGAAACATAAGAGACTTTGGACTCAGAAATAAACGGAGGGTCTTGGAGGGGTGGGGGATGGGTGAGCCTAGTGGTGGGTACTGAGGGCACGTATTGCATGGAGCACTGCGTGTGGGGCATAAACAATGAATCTTGGAACACTGAAAATAAATAAATTTTTTTAAAAAGTTGCGATTTTGTTTTTGCTTTCAAATACTGAATTTTTAAGCCCAAATTAACATTTTCTTTTCCAGTGGCACAACTAACCTATAGAACGCTCGTGTTAAAAAAAGATACAAAGTTATCCCATTTCTGGGTATGTACCCAAATGTCTACTGTGGAAAAATAAAGAAAATGCAGTCTGAGCATATGTGATCTTATTCAGCCTTAAACAGGCAGGACGTTCTGACACCTGCTGCCGCCCGGAGGAAGCTCGAGGACATTGCGCCAAGTAAGAATGAGCCAGTCACCAAAAGACAGATACCGCGCGACTCCACGTATGTGAGGTTCCTAGAGCAGTCAGATTCATAGGCACACAAAGGAGAATAGTGTTTCCAGGGGCTGGAGGAGAGGGAGGGGAGTCAGACTGCTGTATACATATTTATGCATACAGTGATTATATACTTTCCTTTAAAAATTTTTCCCTCCCTCTTTTTTTAGTACGTGGTAGAATGCGAATTATAAAGAAGAAAATCGTCTCTACAACATGGGCACATACGCAGTTTTATTATGTGCCTAACACAAAATCATTTACATAGAAGTAAAAAAGGAAAAAACCAAAACCAAAGTAGCCATGCACAGTGGTAGCAGAGTTAAGGTTTTGGCAAACAGACCAGTGTCTGAAACCCAACTGAAAAGTCTTTTTTTTTTTTTAAGATTTTTTTTAATGGGGGAGGGGGTGGGAAAGAGCATGAATGGGGGAAGGAGCAAAAGGAGAGGGAGAAGTAGATTCCCCAGTGAGCAGGAAGCCCGATGCGGGGCTTGATCCCAGGACCCCAAGATCACAACCCAAGCCAAAGGCAGACACTTTACTAACTGAGCCACCCACGTGCCCCACAACCGAAAAGTTCTAAGACTTTGGACAAAACTCAAACTCTCCATGCCTCAGTTTTCTGACCTATAAAATGAGAATACTACTACCTACCTCTTACAGTTGACGCTGTAGACATTAAGAGACTAAAAGCACTTAGTGTAGCGTCTGACAAAAGTATAGACATGTACACAGCTTGAAAAGCAGACCCTGAAGCTAGCTTAGAACTCAGGCTTAGGGACAGTGAAGGAGAGACGGTCAGTTGCCGGCTTTACCTCTTGCTTCATCCTTTAACCGTTGGACGGACACCAACAAAGACTCCTTTTCATCAAGTTCACTTTCTAAAAATGCATTGCGTTCAATGGCCTGATTCAGCCTTTGTTCAAAGTCTTCTAGTGAAACTATTGTTGCCCTAAAAAAATAAAATAAAATAAACTGGAGTCCACGAATTAAATAAATAGTGTGCAAATAGCTAATACAAAAGGAAACTATCAGTTTATCTCACATCATTTCCTGACCTAAAAAGCCTGGCCCAGTTGAAAGAGAAGGAGCTCAGTCCCTTCTGACGTCTGGTGGCACTGAGTATCTCTGCTATTACTCTGGGCCATTCAATATATTCTCTTCAATTCCCACCAAAATTTGTTACAGTTCCTTAAAAGGGAGGCATTTATTACACATTTTCAGGAAGAAGACTTTTCAACAGTTTTAGAGAACATTCAGAATTAAGAATTTATTTAAAACACGAAGTCCCATGTCCCTACCAACTCCTCCTTCTGCATTCCTCATCTTACTCACTTATTCAACAGACTATACCATGCACCTACTATGGGCCCCCCGCCCCCAGCCCACTATGTGCTACCTGCTACAGAAATACCACTCCCTAACCTCCAGCTCAAACTCTTAAGGCCGTGGCCAATTTTATCGAGTCCTATCAACTGTCAAGATGTCTCTCAACTCCATCTTCTCTCCTCCAACCTCCTGCCCTGGCTTAATTCTTCAGCCATCACCTGGATCACTCCTAAATGGTCCTCCTTTCTACTTCCAATTCCTCAGTATTACCCTCTCAACTCAAAAGCTAATGGTACTCCCTTGTTTAAAAAATTCTCAAAAGAGCCCCTCACTGACTCCAGAATGGCTTTCAAAGAGAGCATACAAGGTTCCCTCCAACCTGGCCCCAAGCACCTTCCGGGCTCATCCTGTTCAGCCACACTGTCTCTATGCACTGCAGTCAAAGTGAAATATTCCTAGCTCCCGAGCCTTCCTGCCTTCGCTTCCCTCTCTCCACCTGACTGGCTTCTTTCCTCCTTGCAGACTCAGCTGCAGTACCAGCAAACGTGCCCAACTCCCCCAGGGTGCTCCAGCGGCTCTGGCCTCTACCAGAGCAGTTCTCATGGGGAACGTTCACACCTGTCACACCCAAGGCGGCCTCACCTCCAGCATCGAGTCAGGCAGTCAAGAGTCGCCCACATATTAATAACCGTTAAGTAACAGGAATTCAGTTTGGATGGTTAAGAAACAACTAATTACAATTACAGGGGAGCTTGAGCAACAGTAACGGCGAGCCACTCCAGGCCGCACCGCACAGCCGTGAGGGAAGCAGTGTCCGCAAAAATTCATTGGTCGTGTGAAAGCCAGAGAGAATGAAGAGGAGCAGGGATGTAAAGACCCACAGGCAAGGAAGAAACTAGACTCCAGGGAGCAGGCGCGGGGCCGATGACAAGTGTAGGAGCACTGAGAACGCAGAGGGAAAGACAAAGGAACAGAGCACACGTGCTTTAGAGAAAAAGCAAAAGGAGCGACAAGGGGACCTGAGGGTTGGGGGATGGGAAGAAGACAGGGGAAGAAAACCCTGGAAGGGTCTCATCTGGGGAGATAAGGATTTGGGGTTAGCACTGATGTGATGGGGCATGAAACCCCGAAAGGAGATGTTCTGGCACTGAGATCCAGGTGACAGGTCGAGCCTACAGACCCCAATTTTCCTCCCCAATTCTACCCAGATGTGCGCCCTCTGTTTACCTTTTGGCGCGCTCCAAGTCGTCGTTGGCCTGCTCCAGCTCTCTCACGTACTTATGCAGCTGCTCCTTAATGGCCCGAGTCTGACTTAGGTCATCTTCCAATACCGATACCTGCTTGTAGCTCTGTGCATACTGATGTTCTAGCTTCTCCTGAACGGGTGGGGACAGGAAGGCAAGTCTGTGATTAATATACTGTTCTCCTTAACAAAGGAAGTAACCCAAGACATGGACGTGAAGGAGATCCAAGGAATTCACCTGCCCTCTGAGCTGATGGTGGTTAACAGGAGCCCTCTCCTCCTTATAGTAAAACAAAAACAAAAACAAAAAAACCTACATTCATTCCAAGAACCTTAACTCATAAATTTCAAAAGTCAATGACTCCCTTCTCAGAAAGAAATCTGATAATCATCTCTCTGAAAAGAAGTACAACAGTGAAACTGTTGCCTCTGAAGTCCCACACATGATGGAAGGAGTTCTGGGTTCTCAGGCTAAATGCAGCCCAGGGGAAGCACAAAGAAGCCGACCATCACTCTGAGTTCAGCTGCCTTCCCCACCTTCCCCAAACCATGCTCTCCCCAGGCCCAGAAACGGCTCAAGCACTTGGCTGAGGCAGGTGCTGAACAGCAGCAAAAGAAACTGATTCTTTTACTCCTGGAAATCCCCTTTTTAAAAGCAATTTTTTTTTAACCCTAACTAAACTTCAAAACTAAAGAGACTACGAAGAGTAATGAAACAAATGTGTATTTCAGACAAAGATAATTTTAAAGTATCATGGAATGAGGCAATCTGTCAAATCAGGCAGCTTTTTTAAATGGCAGGAATTAAAATAGGATATTACAAGAGCAGTATAAGCTAAAAAACTGACAGCTACAGAGTTTCTAAGTGAACTCCTAAACTCGAAACTACCTTTCCTTTGGTTCTATGAAAAAAAAAGTTTATTTCAAAAATTCACTTTAAGCCTTTAATATTTTTCTATTGCCTGCTGCTCTTAGGCTCCACCTTAAAAAAAAAAAAATCTATTTCTCATTTTAACATAAGCCAGCGCATTAGAGAGCAGCTTTTCCTCCCACAGTTACCTTCAACGCTTCCACTTCATACTTCAGTCTTTGGTTATCAGCTTGTAAGTCTCTGTTTCTTTGTTCAGCCTGTACTAACTGTGCCTCCAGCTCTGCTTCTAATTCTCTGCTTCCCTCCTGGAATTCAGCTAGCTCATCCCGAGCTTCCCGGAAGCTGATCGGAGACAAGGTGAGAAAGAGGAGTTAGAGCGGGAATCAGAGGGTCAGCATGAAGACAATTACCTATCAGTTCAGTAATTTTGCCTGAATGCTGGTACTACCATGAAATATACTACACAATAAAGACAACCTCTTCTGCAGCTCTTACTCGGTATTCGGGGTTCAGTGAAAATGAGTCAAAAGGCCCAAAAGAGGCACCTTGAGGGCTCAGTTGGTTAAGTGTCTGCTCTCAGCTCAGGTCATGACCCTGGGACCGAGCCCTACCTTGGGCTCCCTGCTCAGCCAGGGAGCCCTCCTCTGCCCTGCTTGCTCTCTCAAATAAATAAAGTCTTTTTAAAAATTTTAAAAATTAATTTTTTTTAAAAAGGCCCAAAAGGACTCATATTTTATAAACTTACCACTAGATCCTTCTTACTTAAGGTTTAAATAAAGCAGCACATATACTATGCCACAAAGCAGTTTAATAGTTAGCTAAATGTTTTTGCAATACAGTGGCTCTCCTTGGTAATTCTATGTTTTTTAAGATTTTTATCTATGAGAAAGAGAGAGAGAGCCCACAAAGTGGAATGGGGAGGGCCAAAGAGAGAGGGAGAGAAAGACTAACCCACTGAGCATGGAGCCCAATGCAGGGCTCACTCCCAGGACCCTGATCATGACCTGAGCGAACCAAGAGTGGGACACTTAACCAACTAAGTTGCTCTATTATTTAATTTTATGCATTTATGCAAGTGTTATTCTGAAAAGGGGTCCTCAGGTTTCCCCAGCCTATTAAGGCACCTACGGCACAAAAAAGATTAAGAACTCCTGCGGCAGACAGGCCCATTCTAGATCAATACGACAACAGCCTTCAACAATAACAATGAAATACCATAAAAGGTCTCATAACAAGCTCTGTAAAGCAAAGCAGCAAAACAGTGTATGTTAGAGCCATGTCTTAAAAAGAAACTGAAAACAAATTTTGGTGCCCAAAGGTCATTATGTAAAAGTTTCCCCAACTAATTAAAGTTAAGTGAGAGCTTATAAAATGCTCCATACCCGAAACTTTTCCCACCCACTATCCAGCTCTGCCAGCTCCCAACACTAACAACATTTGCCTGGAGAGAACTAGAGTCTGTTGTGCATGCCCCACGCAGCTTATCGGAATCTCCAAAGACCACATGAGGCAGCGGAATTGGGGCATATGCAGCAGGCCCAGGATGGCCAAATGCAATAAGCACCAAAGAAGGTTAACTACCAGAAGAAATTACAAACCTGAAGTTTTCTTAATGTTTTAATAATTTGAGTAATAAAGATTTATGGCATTTTCATACTACTTAAAGCAATGCTATGACTATTTCCAGAATCCCAAACCAAAATGTGAAACTCTAAATTTAGGTTTAATGCTTAAATAACTAAGTAAATACAATACACTGGCTAGAGTTGGTACATTCTAAATGCCCTCCCCTATTTTCAGGATGCTTTTCAATATTACCTTTGTTTATACTTCAAGGATAGTTCCTTCCAGTAAGCAGTTTCCTCCTTTAAACTCGAAAAATCTGGTATATCTTCACCATCCATGATCAAGAAAGCCTGCGAAATATTAAAGACAAATTTTTACGTTAAATTGAGAACAGGGGTCAGTGGAGGGTACGACTCTTGACCTCGGGGTCTGAGTTCAAGCCCCACACTGGGTGGAGAGCTTATAATCAGTCAATAAACGACAGCTACTAAAAATGAAATAAACCATACAAAATAAAGCTTAAAACAAAGAGAACACAGGAATCTAAATAAAAGGATAAAATCTGGGACATTAAATCAGCTTTCTGGAGGGAGTCAAACATGACAGATTCTGAGAGTGAATCAAACATGACAGATTCTTAGAGCACCAACCTCAGGACCCACCAGGACCACAGATGACGTCAGGATGGGAGATCCCCGAAGTGCTCAGGTGGAAAGGCACATGAGGTATTCCGTGCAGAGGCACCAGGTTCCAAGTGAATTGGCCCTACAGAACCGTCCCGCACCCCAGGCCCCAGCAGCTGGTGTTCTAGGAATCGGGTAATAGAAACAAGTTTACTGTCTGAGCTGATGTCCTTCCCTGCTGTACAACTGCTTCAAAAGACCTATTGGAGACATTTCACACCAAGTGACCACACTAGCAAATCAGGCACGACATTCTCAGTATTTTACTAGTACTACATTTCTAAAACCTTAATTATCTTAAGTCCAAAGCTTCCTCCATAAGCTCATTAATCCCCAACTTTAATGTCTCTCATCTTGGTTGCTCTCCCAAAATATGGGGGGTGGGGATCGGGGAGGGGTGCTGGAATATCTATGACCTACATTCGGACTAACCACCTAAAAAGCCCCACTGGCTGGCCAGAAAACGAAACACCAACGTCACTGGGCTCACTCTACATTCACACCTAGAGCAAAATGTCTGCCTTCTCTCCTACAACCACCTTCCCAAGCATCCCACTTTATATTCCAGCAGTACTGTTCAAAATGGTCTTAACACGACATTCTGTTTCCAGTCGGGGTGTTTCCTCTACCTAGAATGGCCATCCCTTCCTTTTGCATATGGAAAGCTCCTACCTGTCCTTTAAAATCTAGCCATGTTTTTCAGAAAGCCTTTCCTGCCCTCACCCAGACAGCACTGAAATCTCCCACACTCTTGCCTACCACCATACCCCACACTTGCTTTCCTGAACAGACTTACCACACAGTAATGCATTTGCTTAAACCTGTGTCCCCGTTAGGCTGTGTACTATTCTTATTTTGACCCAGCGCAGTGTCTGCACAATAGGAGATATTCAGTAATATTAGCTAAACTAAACCAAACTTGAATCAACCTAATCCACACAGGGCAGCAAGAACTAAAGACCAGCTTTAAAAGTAAATTAATAGAAACCCAGAGTTTACACAGCACAATCCACTCATAAAGGCTGAGCAAGAAGTCACAGACCAGAAACTCCAGCTTCAGGGTGAGTGTGCCAAAGATGTACGAGAGTGGTGTCTCGCTGAGTAGTATTAACATACAACTCGATACACTCCAGCTGAGGCTGACTGCCGCATTCTGTTCAGCCGAGTCTTTCCTGACCACACCACCTTCTCTGACGCTCAGCATGTTAGCCATCTTCCAAATGTCTGAAATTACCAATCAGTCTGAGTTCTCTGAAAAGAGATGGATTCCTGACAATGCTCTGCATAACACTTGGCTCAGAGAAAGTATTAATGCTTCCGAGCATTTACTGAGCAACTTGTCAGACGTTAATACTGGAGTACTTGGTGCCCCAGAGGAACCCTCCTCCAATGCCATCAGCCCCCCCACTGGCACACTCCCAGCAGTACCACTGTACTCTTAGACATGCCCTCAGGACCCACAGCACATGAAAATGGAAAACCGGCGGAGGAGGGGATCCTGCCCAGACTGGGCTCTAGGGTTCCAGTTCAGCCATTCAATTCCTTAAGCCATCTGCTTAACCCCTCAAGGTCTCTGTTTTCTCATCTAATGAAAGTCTGGGCTAGACGACAGGTTTCTTCAAGTCTGTGTACGGACTACTAAACATTACAGATTACTTTTACAATCCTATCCCTTCATCTAAATTCCTAATTCCCACTCCATTTCCCCAGCTGTACAGGTAATCTTATTTATAGTTACAACTTAGGGTTGTAAAGGGTCAGTGAGGATGAGACTGGTCCAGCAGAAGTATTTGTATTTCAAAAGAATATCCAAAACCGTTGAAGGCATCACCACATTGTTTCAATAACTCTTGAGAGTCCCTGCCTCACTCTCCTCTACTTCTCTTCCTTGAGGGAAGAGGCAGATTTCATATTAACAATCCAGATGAAGATATAATTACAGCACAGAGAGGCAGCTCAAGGCGAAGCAACAACCACTGTGCCCCTTGAATGCTCTCCATAAGGCCTTTCCCAAAAAAAGCCAAAAAACCCACAAAAATTGGTTACATCTGAAATCTATGAATCCAGCCCTAAGGAAGCTCATGGGCACAGGTCCTCAAATCTGGATAGGTGCACTCATCATTTGAACACTGGCAACCACGTATCAATGAGCAGCTCAAATGCTCAGTTTTTGATACACAATCTAATAAATTATGGTTTTATAAAATGTTATGAAGATCACAGGAACACAAGAAGCAAAGTTTGCTGCTACTTACTCTAGCTCAAATAAGAAATACTTCTAGAAAAATGAAAGGGAAGTCTCTCCAATTCATTCCTTGAGGGGAGGACCAGTGTCTTATTTAATGGAACATGGAAGAAATTCAACAAATGTTTGAAATGACTTCTAACCTTCCTTTCATTAGTCCCTCTTTATTTTCCAAGTACTGCTTTCCTTTATCAAAATCTAAATTTCTATTTCAGGAATGGCATAAGCAAAAAGACTTGTGAGCAGTTTATTTCTACCTCACAGTGCACCATGTATTAAATCAGGATTATAAAACCTGTCATTCTCCACTAAACAAAATTATCAGTTTTTCTGCAATTATCTGATGCACGCCAAGCCACATCCACAATCACTTAAAAAAGCTCCATACAGGCTCCACCTCAAAGAATAGGGAGCAGAGAGGACTCACTGGGGAGAACCTTAGAGATACCATCACACACTTGCCACCTAAAATAATCACCGTCCAGCCTTTTGGCCTTTAATATAAATGAACAACCAAGAACCACCAGACAAATGAGAAAACCCAGGAGCATGAATAAGAAAATCCTAGGACCCACTGAACTGACAGGAAACAGGTAGTACAGACAATGAGAGAATTTCCTCCTGCAAGAACTCAGGAGGATGACCTCCTACTCACTTCCTGAGACAGTTACAGAAGGCAGGGAAAACCTAGACCAGGTTGCTCGGGGAGTAAAAATCAGGGGCTCCAACTCAGGACTGTAAGGAAGAGAGGTCCCCAGATGGATGGCTCCAGGGAAAACAAGGAGTCCCATGTCACAGAGTCTGGGAAGCTGGATACCTCTGAGGTTGTTATGAAAGCACATCACTCTACTGTTAGTAAGAAAAAAAGCAAGTTGGGACACCGGGCTGGCTCAGTCAGGGGCATGTGTGATTCTTGATCTCGGAATTGTGAGTTCAAGCTAGAGGTAGAGATTACTTGAAAATAAAATCTTGAAAAAAAGTAAATGAAAACTCCAGAGAAATGAAAACACAGTATAAGAAGGTCCTGACCTTTACATACAACATTTTTAAATGAAACAGGTCAAGTCTAAAATTCTTAATTTACTGATTTTATATAACTTTATGCATCAGAGTCAAGTTCCATATTTTATAGCCATTAGTGAATTTCCTCTTTTGGGCCTTAAATTTCCCATGACTTTTGCATGTTGCTCTAGGACTTGGTGCACAGGTTTGCATTATCTTTTTAAGCCTCTCTAAATTTTGTACTTTGCTGAAAATACTTCTCAGCCTTGGTCTTCTCAAAGTGAGTATTTTTCGTCTTTGTAGTTTTTAGTCACCTGGCAGCCATCTTGGTCCCATAACTATGTTGCTGTCATGTTTTGGACCTTCTCTAGATGACATATATGTCTTTCTGGAATTGGGTGACTGGTGCCTCTTCAACATTTCAACATTTTATGCACAGGTAGGATACTTTTAAAGTTTTTAGTACTAGGCAGCAACTGCTAGCGACAGATTGTGTGGTCCACAGGCCAGAGTCCTTAAGTTCGTAATGACTGAGATGCCGTCCTTGCATCTAACATTTATTTGAATGTATTTTAACATGGAGCCAATCCTTCTACAAACAAACTCTATTTATAGGACTGCCTCCAGAGTTTTTAATCTAAAAATTTCATCATTCACATGCCCAGTGTGAAACTTTTCTGGGTGAGGCTGCTCTAAGTAGTGTTCCCTAAGGAATCTGACACTTCTGGATGTACTATTAAGTATCCATTTATCTCTAATTTTTGTTGCCTAAAATGGGCCATATTCTTAACACAACCACCAATGTTTCCATTAGTATTCCCTGATGACTTGGGTTATAAGTAGTTGCCTGGGAAACTTTTTTAATATCTAGCGCTATTTCTTGTGTCCTTCCTATCCAACTACTTAAAGTTCAGTGCCAAATGACAGTAGCAAAACTACTTTGTGTTTTTATTTCATACGTGCATCTCCTATTTTCTTGCTAAATCTTATGTAAACTGAATGTTGACCCCAATTTTTCCAATTAACAGGCTACTTATACCACCTATTTACTGGTCCTTCCAACAGTATAATTTACAACTGAAACCTTTTACTAAAATGACCATCATCTTTTCCAGAAGAAACCAATTAAAGACATTTAGGCTGGAAACAAGGGGGTAGAAGTAACAATGAGTAGTGGAGAGCCCAGACCCAGGGGCCAGACTCCTCTATTCACTAGCTAGATGACCTTGGGCAAGTTACTCAACCACTCTGTGGGGCCCCCCCACCCCCGTTCCTCACCTGTACAATGGGGATAATAATCAAAATAGGGCTGTTACAACCATTAGGGGAATAAATATTTGTAAAGCACTTAGTACAGAGCCTGGCACAGAGTAAATGCTGCATAAATATTATTAAATTGTGCAATAACCTATTAGTTCAGTAGTGAACCTCTGAAGTATGACTGCAAAATAAATGTGCTTCAGAATTTACATAAATGATTCCTTAATCTCTTCCAGAAGCTATATGCATTGTCCACTGAGACCACCATTCCTGAAAACATTTTTTAAAACCTCTTTTGGAACAGACTTGAAAAACCAAATTAAAAACAAAACAAAAAGTTATTTCTTTGTGGTCACACCTCATTCTTACTGCTTCCTGACTGCTATTATTCAGCTTTATCACTCTGATTTTATTCATCAGAAATACCCTTTCCAAAAATCAGAATTTTTACAAATCACCAAAATTTGCTACCACTGCAGATATTCGAAAGATCCTTTCGGGCCTATAGACAGTCCGTTCAGTTTGCTTCAGGTTACAGTGGGAGGATGTGTTCACTGCGTTATTTGAAACTATGTAACTGGAGATACTAAGGCTATAGAAAGTTAGTCAATATGGAAAAATTCACTGCTCAAATATTTTTTTAAAAAGCTTTAATGATACATCAATAATGTTATGAGGCTGAAAGGAAAGCAGGTAATTATGTACTCTCCCTGCTACCCAAATCTTCCCTCAATACCCTGTCTCATACAGATGGGAGTATGGATCTCAAAAGTACAACAACTTCTACATGGGGCATTATCACATTGTGTGTGACCTTCAGATGGTCAGCAATTGACAAATCAACTCATCTGGATGTAAAAGGGCCTGCCCAAAACGCTGTACTTGGCCAGAAACTACCTTTCATGCAATGGTTAAAAAAAAAAAAATCTTCTATGATATTGCCATCCTAATAAAAGTTGTAGTACCGACTACTGAGATTGAGAGTATTCTTCTGGAACTCACTGTAGGTTATACCTGCCTTTGAACCAAAATCTACTTCTCCCGAAGGTGACATTTACAGAATGTTTTCCTTTTCAAAGCTTATCATAAATACAATGTCCCTTTCAGCCCTGACCATCAAATTTCTTCTTCTACCTCACAAAGTGATCAGGAACCTATGTCAGAAGTCATTTTAAGCTTTAGTAACTGCATTTATCTCAGTATGATTTAAAATTGAGAATAAAAATAAGTTTTGCAGAAGTCATGAAAGCCAGACCTAAGTTTTTACTGAGGTTTCCACTTTTTGAATGTCCCTTATCCAACTTCAATTTAACAAGTCTACGCTGAACTGAAAAAAACAGCTTCGTAAGATTTAGCTATGTGGACCACGTCAACCTCTAACCAAGGCCAGCCCAAGGTTTTGTTATTTATAATCTCTCAATTTTAAATATTAGTTTTAGTAAAAATTCAGAAAAGGTATCTTCCTCCGCTCTCCTTGACTTCTCTTCAACCCATGACTTAATGCTGCATAATTTAGCAAAGCCATTACCCTATTTCAGAAGTGGATTAAGAGCAACACAATTTATCAGACAGAACAATTAGCCAGCGACCCATGAAGGTTTCAGAGAACGATTTTCTTTACGACCCAACAGCAGTCCTTATCCCAAGTAAATCTGCTCAAAAATATTCGAATGCATCTTCTTCCTACTAGCTTCTGGCATATATTCTGCAAGTCAAATTTTCTGCTATGCTTTCTAGCTGAGAAGAATATAAAAATCACACTCTCTCACTCACACACACACACACCGTAATTCCGTGGCTAGAGACGTAAATTCTGATCCAAACGAAGCCATTCACCAACTGGTAGAATCCAAACGACTGTAGAAATCACTTACTCCCCCCCACCCCTCACGCCACCTGGGCTCAGTTTCCCCATCGGTCAAATGGAGATAATAGAATCAGGCACCATCCCAGGGTGATGAGGTTCAAGAGATAGCAAGGAGCATTCTGAAATGCGTCAAGGCGCTGCAGAATTAGAATGTAATTATCAACGCCGAAACAACCCTCACTGCCTGGGGAAAACTTAAAAGGTTACTTCCTTGCTTACAGCCAAAAAAAAAAAAGACGAGCACAAGCAACGCAAACCCGTCTGGGGACACTTTTGCGAACTCCAGGAGGGGCGGGGAGTCACGGGGATGCCACCGGAGCCCGACGTGGGTCGCTTCCGGGGCCGCCCCCAGCGCGGACAGGCCCCGGGAGCTGGGAATCCGAGGGCGCTCGGGGGGAGGCGGGAGAGGGCTGGGCGAGGCGCTGCCACCAGCGCCCCGGCCTGCGCTGCCACGTCCCGGCCTGCGTCCGCGCACCCCTCGCTCCGGCCGCGGGGCTCTCTCCCTGCCGGCGGCCCCCCCTCCGTGGGCCAAACCTCGGACCAGGGCGGGCAGGGGTGGGGGGGGCAGTTAGAGCGGTTGCAACAGTCGCCCTCGACTGGCCGCCCCCAGAGCCCTGGCCCCACCCGGCTCGGCCCAGAGGGGCCTTGCACCCGACCCGCGGGCCCAGCAGGGACAGGCCTCAGTGCCGCCACCCGGCCCGGCTCCCCTGGGAGCGGCCTCGCACCGCCGGCTCACCTTCAATGTGTCAAAAGCGCATGTTCGCCGCCGCTCGACCGACGTCTCCGCTTCGCTGGCCTGGCCAGGCCCGCCCAGCCACTCGGTTCCGCTCCCCTCCGCCGCCCAGAGCTCCACTCCGCACACCTCGGCGTCCGGCTCCTCCCCGACACGTCAGGGGCCGCCAGGGCGTCGGAGGCCATTCTGTGACGCACGGGGGCGGGGCCCGGAGCATGCGCGCGCGCGCGCGCGTCTGGGGCGGGGCTGCGGTTGGATGACGTCACGCGAGGGGAGGCGGGCCGGGTCGGGCCCGGCGCGCTGTCAAGCTTGCGGCGGCCTCTGCGCAGGCGCCCCCGGACTTCCGCGATTCCCCCAAAACTACTGAGCGGGTTGGGGGAGTGACGCCCCTGGGAGGAGGAAGGAGGGCGGGGGTGACACCCTCTCGCCTCCCTGTCTTTCAGCCACCGAGGTCCTTCGAGTGTCTCAGGGTTCCCGTTTGTAACAGGACTCTCGGCTCTGATCTCATCTCGAAGCGCACCCCCGAGCACCCTGCGGAATAGCAGACTATCCCCGTCCCCCTTGTCATTCGCACTGAGATCTGCGTGGTGTTTACGGCACTGCCTCCAGCTGACATTGTATCCCCCGACTTGTCTTCCCCTGCAGATTGTAAATGCCAGGAGAGCTGGACCCTCCTCGGGTCTTCCTCATCCCAGCAGGGAGCTTGGACACAAAGTGGGCGCTCAAATACTTGTTGATCCGAATGAATGGATTCGTTGAGGGGAATGCAAATACATCCAGTTACGTATTTTGCATATCTAAGCGTACATTTGGATCGTGGATCTTGTACTGCACAACTCTAGGAGCTTGTACTGCACAACGTGCCCTGTAATTATCTCTCTCGGGAGGATCTGTGGGGTTTTGGACGTGATAATCATGTTAATAGGCCGCAAGGCGAAAGCAAGGTGAGGTTGGGAGGTCCAGTTATGTTTTTGAGGAAATGCACCAAGATGAACAATGCCAAATGGATGGTAAGAGGTGTTGAAATCAATAAAAATTAGAGACGTGATGAATGGGGTTTGCCGGAAGGATGGCACCTTGAGCTAGACTTGAAAGATAAAGGGTTGAAGATCATGATAATAACAGTAAGAGTAGTCCCCTTTTATTGTTCCATCTGTGTGCACTGGCAATTAAGAGAAACCCTTGGTTTGCATAATTTAATCCACCACAGGACCCTGTGAAATAAGTACTGTTAAAATTCCCATTTCACCAGTGAGGAAACTGAGAGTCAGCAAAATAACATTGCCCAAGGTCAATCAACTAGGAAAAAGAGAAGACTCAAGATCCAAACCCAGCTAGTCTGGACGGTTTCACTCCAGAAACCATACAATTAACCACTACTATACTGTCACTCAATTAGGGAGTCTGTTAATAATAACTACCAATAGTAGGGCTAGAGCACTGTGCTAAGTGCATTAAATAAATTACCTCTCTCAGTCCTCACAAGCAGCTTGTGAGGCCGAACTTATTACCTCAGGTATATATATTGCAAAACCGAGGCCCCAAGGAGGTGGAGTTTAAACCCAGGATCTTTGTCCAAGCCCGGTGACCCGGGGGACACTGCGGAAGCTCTTTCAGGATCCGCGGCTCTGCTTCCCCGGCCAGAAGCTGTACTCTGTTAGATGAGATCACAGGCAGAGAGGTAATTAGGCAGGGAGGCCTTCCTGTGGACCTCTTGCCAAGACCCAGCAGTCCCACCCCAAAGGAAAAAACAAAGTCTGCAACTCTTGTCCTTGCCTCCTGGCTGAAGTCCTGGGAAATACACTGAGTCACCTAATGGCAGGCCAAGCCCTGCAGAAAATGTTGGCATCATCTTGCAGGTCACCACCCCTCCTCCCCAGTCTGGACGCAGAACTGGTGTTGGTCAGGACTCCATGCGTTGGCCCCATCTCAATGAATGGGCTTTGCTTGGCAAGGTTGTTAATAACCAGCAGAACCCTTGACTGGTATCCTTCCTCTGCGTTGTTGCACTTTCTCCCAAGTAACAGTGAACAACCTTTGTCCCACTCCCTGCCTCCAGTATGCCCATCCCAGGAGAGTGAAGTGGAAGTGAAGCCTGAAAGCAGCCTCCAAGGTCAACAGAAGTTACAAAATCGACTTTGTGAACTTAATGAAGATGAGTGAGTTTGCTCCACCTTTTGCCTCCATGAACTCTTTAGTAGGGGTTTCCTGAGGCATGGATCTATCCAAAGGGGTCAACATCACCATCCCTGAGAGGGTGTACAAGCATCCTACCTTCCCTACCATGAACTCAGAGACTCAGGAAACAGAGGCCAGTTTCCACTGGGGCAGGGGGAGGTAGGTAGGGGTTGACCAGCTGCCTTAGGAGAAGTTTGGACACCAAAGTAAACTCAAGCTAATGAGAATGCAGCACTCCAGCCACATCACACACAAAAGGTGACACGGTGCACACAGGCCTGCCTTGAAAACTCTGAGGAGATGGGGTCAATGGAACCCTCTGTTGAATCAAGTGAGCAGAGACCTCATAATCAAAAGTTTGATTCAGCCTAATCTCTCTATATCTTTTGTGGCCAGTATTTTCTGCTCATCTTTAGGGGCACAGATCTCCCGTACCCAGGCTAGCCAAGGGACTCTCAGAGGCTGGCGGGTAACTAATGGCTTGCTGGATATACCCACCAGATGGCCCACCAGCTCCTCCATCTCCTGTCTGAACCCCAAACACATCCTCCTTTTGCCCCAGTTAAAGTTTGCAAGGGGCGCCTGGGTGGCTCAGTCATTAAGTGTCTGCCTTCAGCTCAGGTCACGATCCAAAATCCCAGGATCAAGCCTCACATCGGGCTCCCTGCTCAGCGGGAAGCCTACTTCTCCTCTCTCACTCTCCCTGCTTGTGTTCCCTCTCCAGCTGTGTTTCTCTCGGTCAAATAAATAAATAAAATCTTAAAAAAAAAAAAAAAGAAATTTCCAAAATGAGTTTCATGTTTCTGGCAAAGATGTTATCACTCCCCTAGCTACTAAGGCACAAAAGCCTTTTCAAGTCGCCCTTAATTATCCCCTTTCCCAGATTTCAATTCACTCTAAAAGGTCACCAAACTCAATAGACTCTCCCATCATAAACTGTCTCAAATCTATTTTCCCAGTATTTTCCTCCTGGATCTCCCCAGTTCAGAGTCTCCTATCTCTCTGTCCCTCCCTTCCCAAACTTCTTGCCCCTAAATTTCTTCCTGGTCCCAGCCTAGCACATGACACCACCATCAGAATAACCTTTCTAAAATCCATCTGGATATAGAGCATCACTGGCTCCAAAACTTGTTTTGACATCCTGTTGCCTTTGTGCTAACATACAAACTACAAACCCTAGCATGCAAGGCCTTCCCAAAGCAATTCCAACCCACTTCCACAGTCTACTTCCTACAGTTCACTGATCTGGGTCTGACCAGACCCTCCACTGTGTCTCCCAAACAGCTCCCTTCCTCTCTGGGCCTCTTAATGACTCCCCCTGTTCTGTGCACTACACTTGCTCCCTAAGCCAGGTCAGCCCTTCTTCCTCTCTGCCTTTTGAAGTCTCAGTCATACGCTACCTCCGCAGGAAGCCTTCCTTGATACCTGACGCCCCCAAATGAGTGCTCTGAGTTCTAGCAGAACCCCACATAGTTCACAGGAGACTTACTGAACATGGCCTTTTGGTCATGGAGGTGTCTGAGCTCCCCACAAAGGAAACAAAGCTCACTGAGCATAGAGATAATATTGATTGTCCTACTATTCCCCAGCAATAGGCGTTCAGCAAATAGTTAGTTAAATGTGCAATTAAAAGTAAAAGAAAGAACCATAGTTTGGTGGCTAAGACTCCGAACGCAAGATTAACAGCACTTTCTGGAAAATGCCCCAAATTATGAGAAAAAATACCATATAGAGAGATCTTTGCTAGTTTGAAAGGCTGAACTTAGGTGATGCCAGGTGATAAAGGACCTAGAATTCAGGTCATGGGCAATTATGGCTTTTCTGTACCCTAAATCTTAAACCCAGACTATACCATCTACAATCCCCAATGCAACATGTTTTGATTTTGTATTAAAAAAGAACGGTTATGGGACACCTGGGTGGCTCAGTTGGTGAAGCATCTGCCTTCGGCTCGGGTTATGATCCCAGAGTCCTGGGATTGATCCCCGCATCAGGCTCCCTGCTCAGTGGAGAGCCTGCTTCTCCCTCTTCCTCTGCCTGCTGCTCTACCTACTTGTGCTTTCTTTCTGTCAAATAAATAGTAAAATCTGAAAAAAGAAAGAGAGGAAGGAAGAAAAGAAGGAAGGAAGGAAGGAAGGAAAGAAGGAAGGAAGGAAGGAAGGGGAGAGAGGAAAGAAAGAAAAAGGAAGGGAGGGAGGGAAGGGAGGGAGGGGAAAGAGCATGAAAGAAAGAAAGAAAGAGAGAGAGAGAGAAAGAAAGAAAGAAAGAAAAAGGAAGGAAGGAGGGAGGGAGGGAAGGAACAAAGGAAGGAAGGAAAGAAAGAAGGAAGACAGGGAGAAGCAACAGATTTCTCAGATAGAGAAGCTTATCTTACTTTCCATCACAGTGCCAGGCACAGAGTGGGCATTCGATAAATCAATTGGCTAAAAAGACTTGCTAAGTGGTCTACAAAATGCCCAGCCTTCAACCAGATCATAAATTCCTTCCTTCTAAGATAAAGAACGGTAAACAGTTTGTGTCTGATTCAAAACGCCCACTGCCGCTTGGTCCCTGACCGTGGAGACACAGCCGTGAACAGCCGAGTGGACGTAGCCCAGCACCACCCCAAAGAGAAAGGTAAGTTCCATTTGATGCCTTTGTTGTATCCTCAGCGGCTCCTTGAACAAAGGGAGCTCACCAAACTACTCAAAGCCATTCAATGGCTTCTAAACCTCAGCACTTCTGTCAGAATCTCTGTCCCCTCTAGTCCCAAAGTCCCACGGTCTGTAAGTCAACAGAAAGGCAGGGACTGGGTATGATGACCAAGGAAGGGCCCAAAGCTCCTTGCTGTTCCTTCCCTTTCCACCATGTCTGTTTGAGAATGCCACCTGCTTCTGAGTCCTTCGCCCATGGCAGGACTCCAGTGTCACTTGCTGAGACATAGCCCTCGCAGGTGAGAACGAGAAGAATTGAAGCTGAGACCATCACAGGTCTCCCTGTCAGAGTCCTGCTCTCATACCTGGAAGGAAGGGGCCTTCCCTTGTCCTTATCTGGGAAGTAAACTGAGGTTCAAGAGTCTTTGCTTAGTCTTCTCCCTTCCTATTAATGGAAACTGATATCCTGCCACACTCCCATGAATCTCTCAGAGCTGTCCCAATTTCTTCCCCAGCAACCCACCTCAACTGTGGGCTTCCTCCCGTTCTGGAACTATCTGCAGCTTCGTGGTGTTCCTGGCTTCGGAGCCTCCACTCCCCCAAGCTTCTGTCTTCCCTGCCAGCCCTGGCTCCCACCCAGTCCCTTGTGTCACTACCCACACCCCAGAGTGACAGATGCCTCCCCAGGAAAGGAAGGCACCACACTGTTAATTGTTAGCTTGGTTAACACCTGGAAACCCCACGGGCTGTTGACATCACACCTACATAAACAGTGTGACTGTTCTCAGACCAAAGCAAGATCTGCTCACATACCTTCTCAGAGATACTGGTTTTGCTCACTCCCAAACCTTTCTAATGAAATGACTGAAAAGAAACGGAGCGTTTCTTTATTTCTTTTTTAAAGATTTTATTTGTTTGACACAGAGAGATACAGCGAGAGACAGAAAACAAGCAGGGGGAGTGGGAGAGGGAGAAGCAGGCTTCCCATTGAGCATGGAGCCCGATGCGGGGCTCAATCCCAGGACCCTGGAATCATGACCCGAGCTGAAGGCAGACACTTAATGACTGAGCCCCCCAGGTGCCCCAGAGACAGAGCGTTTCTTACCGAGCTGAGCTGAACAAATCAGGCAATTTCAGCCAAATTCCTATTGCCAGGGAAGCCAGGAAGACAGAGCTACCAGGACTGAACAACCATGCATGCAACCATTCAGCAAATTGTCTGTAGTGCTGCCCTGTTCTAGGCTCCAGGGATAGAGCAGTTAATGACATAAGCTCACAAAAAAAGAAGGAAACATTAGCCCGTCAGGTAGTGATAAGCACTGAAAAGAAACGAAGAGGTGAGAGCTTTTCAATATTTTATATTTTGGGGGGCACTGAGGGCAGCATCTGACACGCAGAATGAACAAATGCCTTGCAACATGTGTTTCTTTTTAAGATTTTATTTATTTATTTGACAGAGAGAAACACAGCAAGAAACACAAGCAGGGGGAGTGTGCGAGGGAGAAACAGGCCTCCCGCCGAGCAGGCAGCCCAATGTGGGGCTCGATCCCAGGACTCCAGGATCATGACCTGAGCCGACGGCAGTCACTCAACCAACTGAGCCACCCAGGCGCCCCTACAACAAGTATTTTTAAGTTCTGAGATATTTCCCTGGCTCTCAGCTGCTCCTTCCTCTTTTTAAAACATTTTTAAAAGATTTTATTTATTTACTTTATTTAAGAGAGCACACACGCAAGCATCAGGAGGAATGGAGAGAGAAAGAGAGAGAGAATCTCAGTCCTTGCTGAGTGCAGAGGCGAATGCGGGGCTGGATCGCACCACCGCAAGATCATGACCTGAGCCGAAATCAAGAGTCAGATGTTTAACTGACTGAGTCACCTCGGCACCCCCTCTTTTTCCTTCCTTTGATCAAATCACATTCATCATTCAGTAAAGGACTCTCCAATAAAACAGAATTACCAAGAAGCAGCAGCTGACAACATTTTAAAATACAAGGTGACTGACACACATCATAGTCGCCTTGCTCCTGGTCAAAAGCATTCCAAATAGAACAGCAAGAACTTGGGGGTGGGGGGGCAGGGTGTCACTACCTTGGATGTCAACTATACCTAACCTAGAAAGTGAGGATTGCTTTTTCTGGGCGGGGGGGCAGGGGCGGTCACACATGTGGAGACTGTTGATTCAATAAGGGGAACCATACCCTGACCGTTTATAATTATAACCTAAGATAGGCTCACAACCTAGCCTGAGTCCAGGGGATCTCGAAGGAAATTGCCCACGAGCCTTTGTCAATTCCTACACCGTATAATGCGGAACAGGTCCCGATGTCCACTTTGAAAAGGGCAGAAGAGGGTTTTGTGGCCTGTACATGAGAAACAATTTCTGCTCAAAATTGGATCGGGCTTTTTCTAGGAGTGTATGTTCCACAGAGGCCGATTTTGACTCATAAAAGGCTGAAGTGCAGAAACGAAACAGTCCAGGGTTCATGTTAATCACGGTAGAAATGTTCCTTCCATACAAAGAAAATACGCATCCCTTTGGAGGGGGGCAGACCAGGCAGAGGAGAAGACGTTGATTTAAGTGCTGGAGGCAGGACCCCAAGGAAGAGTGGGAGGCAGGGGAGAACAGGAAAGCCCTTTCTCCAAGCGTGTTGCTATTTCAACGATTGTCAAAAGTCCTGTGTTGGGCGCCTGGGTGGCTCAGTGGGTTAAAGCCTCTGCCTTCAGCTCAGGTCATGATCTCAGGGTCCTGGGATCGTGGCCGTGTCGGGCTCTCTGCTCTGCAGGGATCCTGCTTCCTCCTCCTTCTCTGCCTGCCTCTCTGCCTACTTGTGATCTCTCTGTCAAATAAATAAATAAAACCTTTAAAGAAAAAAAAATCCTGTGTTGACAGGACAGTTACTAAAATGGTGATAAAAAGGTATAGAGGCGGCAATGGGAGGACAGGAGGCTCTGACACACAGACAAGGGGGTTAAAGGGTGGCAGGACGCACCCTCCACCCCCAGCCAGAGCCCCACCCTTCTCAGGGCTCCCCACCCTGGTGTGAGGGCGCAGTCAGCCTCCGCCCCAGAGCCCTTCCCTCCCACCACCCGTAGGAATTCAGGAATTTCTTCTCGACCAAATCAGCCCCATCAACAGGTGCTTTTGCCCATCACTTCCCTTCTCCGCATCTCCATTTCTTCCTCTGTAAAAAAGAGCAGCTTGTTGGCACCTCCCATGAGTCAGGATCTGTCCTGCCCTCTAGGTGCCGAGCACTCTTGCTGAGAGAGCTGAGGTCCCTGCCTCTCCCAGGCCAGTTTGCCCTACAGTCATGGCAAGGTCAGGCCCCTCCTCAGTGGGTTGGTGAGGGCAAGTGACTAAGGACCATCTTTTTCTAGCTGAATTCCTTTGCTCTGCCCTGGGGTGTCCCTGAACTCGCAGAATGGACCACTTCCAAGGGCATCTAAAATCCAGTGTATCCGTCTCCTGTGGCCGCCGGAACACATTACCACACACTGAGTGGCTTAAAACAACGTTTGGGTATCATCCTCCAGTTCTAGAGGTCAGGTGTCCAAAATGAGACTCACAGGGACCAAATCAAGGTATTGGCAGACCTGGTTCCTGCTGGGGGCTCCTTGCCACTTCCAGCTTCTAGAGGCTTCTGGGCTCCTTAGCTCACGGCCACCTCTTTCCAGCAGCCCTTCTGGTATCACATTGCTTGGTCTGATCTTGACCCCCTGCCTTCCTCTCAGGAGGACCCTTTCCATTACATGAGGCCCACCCTGATATCCCAGAATAATCTCGCCATTTCAGAAGCCTCAACTGCCTCTGCCCTTTTTGCCATATAAGGTAACCCACTCATGGGTTCTGGGGTTACCGTTGGACATCTTTGGGGGGTTATTATTCTGCCTACTACATCTGATGTTCTCATTTTACCCCCTTCACAATATTTGCCATTTCCTCATATCACCTTTGAACTTTTCTTTGAATTGACTCCCCCGTTTTTTTCTAAGTAGGCTCCTTTCTAAGAGCCCAAGATGGGGCTTGAACTCATGACCCTGAAATTAAGACCTGAGCCGGTATCAAGAGTCAGATACTTAACCAATTGAGCCACCCAGGCGCCCCTCAATTGACTTATTTTCTTTAATTGACTTAAGTCCTTCATTAGCCTCATCCTAAACAATCATACCCACGAACTCCTGGAAATAACTGCGAGTCCTATTTTCCCTAATATTCCATAAAATAAATCCACAAATATTAAAATGGCAAGTGCCCATGCCTGTACCATGTAACATCAGTTTGCATGCCACCAGGAGTACCAAGGCCAGCATTAGGGGGACAAAAATAGAATCCGGCCCACTGGTTTTATAGAAGAGGGTAATTTGGCCAAGAAAGCACAGCCCCAAAGAGCAAAACTTCAGCTCCACCCACAACTTCTTCCCCGTCTCCATGCTCCCTCAACACGACTTAGAGCGCCTCAGTTTCTCTTCCTAGCATCCCTACATCAGCGATTCAAACCCTTTAGTGCTCGGGTCCCCTTCTGTTATGCTCACCAGTATTTTATATTTAGAAAGTGGCGTCGCCTATTGCTTCCCCTGTGGGACCAGCACTCATGCCTCCCACTTATCTGTGTTAAACAGTCGCATGTTTACTTGGCCCGCATCTGGACAGCGTCCAAGCCCCAGGGAAGAATGAACTGAAAAGAAAGGTCGGTGGCCAGTGCTGACGTCGTACTGGGCTCCTTGACATCTGTCCCATCCCCAGGCTAAGTTCTGAAAACCACTTTTGAGAAGGCAGAGTCCTTTTCCACACACACAGCGTGGGGTGATAAAATTAAGCTTGTCTTACGTAACGATCGGCATGCAATAAAAATAGCTTCATTTATTGGATACTTAGTGTGGGTCAGGCCCTGGCGTAAGTGCTTGCCAAACTCCACTCACGACAACTCTATGAAGTAGCTCTGAGTGTCCCCACTTTATGGATGAGAAAACCGAGTCTTAGAGAAGGCAAGCAGCTTGTCCAGATCCCATAGCAGGGGTGACAAAGGCGTTGTATTCATAGTGCCTTGGAAGACACGAGGGGACTTAGAAATCCACCCGAATGAGGAAGGAGGGTGGGGATCCCCGCCTGAGGACACACAGCTGATGGCAGACTCGGGAACGATTCATTCTTTCTGATTTTCCCACTTAAGCAAGTAGTTCTGGGATGACTTCTTCGGACACCTGCCTGATCTGCTTCTGTGTTCTCCTCATTACAAACATCCCTCCTCCCTGGTGTTCTTGCCCTCTGTCCTTGTCACCTGGGGTTGAAAGCTGTTGGATGAATCTAAGGAGAACCCCAGAGGGACCTTTCTCCTTCCTCTAAACCACAGGGTGGGGAAGAAAAGACAGAAAGTGCTAGAAAATCTCTGAGAGTCTGTATTCGCTGATTTGGGTTTAGTAACAATTTAACCAGAAACGGATTAAAGTTTGCCTTTTATCCTCTCCCCTCCCCCAAAAAAGAAATTTTTGAGTAGACAGATAACAGAGTGGAAACAAGGTTAGATGGGGTCATGATCCAAAGGGGAACTTGTTAATGAAGATTTTAATCCAAAAGAACCTAAATGTCCATCAATAGGATATTAACCAAATAAATGAACCTATAGCCACACAATGGAATGCCATTTTACCACTAATAATGATGTCATAAGACAATGTATGATACGAGGGCAAATTATGATTAGTAAGTCGAAAGCATAAATACAAATTAGAATAACTTATTTTTATAAGTACATAAATACTTATAAGTATTTATTTTTCTGTGTTTGTGTTTTCCAAATACACTGTGGTGAACACAGATTACTTTCTTTTTTTTTTCTTTTTTACGTAGGCTCCATATCCAGCATAGAGCTGCTTGAATTTACAGCCCTGAGATCAAGAGTCGGATGCTTAATTAACCGAACCACCTAGGTATCCCTATAGATTATTTTCTTAATCCAAGGGAGGGGAAAAGCCATTAAAAAAAATGTAGACAGAATCATTAAGATCCACTGTTTTCTGAAGCCTGTGCTCTGAAACGGAATATACAAGAAAATAAGAGACCCACCCTGTGCCTCCTTCCAGAACTGGCCATATATGAACAATGTAACAATTTTCCTACCCCACTAGGAAAATAAGCAGAGGATAAAGGTAAGTTGTTTGCAGAAAGAAACAGAAAATGGCTAATAAATATGTAGGAAGATACTCCCCTATATCCCCCCCATCATTGATAAATTTTGAACATGTAAATTAGAATAACAATGAGGTATAACTTTTTGCTTCTCAGATTAGCAAAGTTTAAAATAAATGATAATGCTCAGTGCTGTTGAAAGTATGAGAGAGTCAGTGCCCTCGTACAACACAATCCACCGAAGTTACCATGATAGAGTAAATACTCATATCTTCACTTCCTCTCGAAACACCACAAAAAAAAGATGGGACAAAAATTCTAAAAGGCAGAAATCCACGAGGACAGAGTATAGGAGAGAAGACAGAGATGACGCGAGGTGTCAACAGAGTCCTGGACAATGGAAAGTATATTGGTGAGTGGTAGCTGATGGAGTGGATCAGAGAAGGCTAGAGACTCAATGCCAACCGGAAGTGTTGTGTCTCGGACCCACAGACCACAGACGGGCTCAGGAATCCGAGACGCTAGCTGTGTCAGAAGGCGGGGTGGGGTGGGGCTAAAAACAGGAAGACCTGTTGAAACTGTGGTATGTTTACAAAGCATCTTAGAGGCTGACTTCACAGCCCAGGCAAATGACGAGCCAAGGTATTCAGCTGTCTCCCACCCCTGCAGGAGGAGGATGTTTACTCTGGAGAAACTAAACCAGAAAAGCTCCAGACTAGGGCACTCTGGGCCACACCAGAGGGCAAGGCTAAGTCACCATACTACAAAGAGAAGGGGGATGGAGGGAGGACAGATCCTTCAAAGGCTGCATATTGAATGATGAGGTCCTACCCTCCTTCTTCTGACAGCCTCCCAGAAAGCCCACAGCCTGACTTGTACCCTCCAGGCAGGAGATCAGAGAGTTTGTCTCAACAGAAGCCAGCTGGCCCTAGAGAAGTCTTCCAACCACATGGCCTGGTCTGGATTACCTCACAGAGAAGCCCAACAGCCAACAAGACCCTCCAACTGCCCCGGCTACACACACACACACACACACACACACACACACACACAGCCTCCATTCTCCTTCTAATTCCTTGAACATAAAAATGAACATTTAGCAAGGAACCACCAAACACTTAAAAAGCCTCCAGTGTGAAAAGCAGAACAAAATCACACAAAAGAAATTCAGGAGTAGTAGATACAACTGAGGAAGTAGAAGGAAGCTGGAAAAAGAAAAACTTTAATATCTTCCGAGAAATACAGATGTCACTACATCCACAGAACAAGAATATGGTGCTAAAAAGGAACAAGACAAGAACTTTTTTGTTTTTAATGAGGGTAGCAATTAAACATGCAGTTAAAAAGAAAATGGAGACTTAGAAATTATCTGATGTATCTGATCCTATTGAGAGAAATTTAAAAGCCCTGTTGGAGAGAAAACAGTGATATGTATGTGAAAACTAAGAAAATGAAAAACTGAGGCAACCATCAACTCCAGGGAGGAAAAAATTAGACAAAAGGAAGGAAATAATAATAATAAAGTGGAGAGCTCAGAGAACAATACCTACATAGTTATAGCATAACATACTTTTATAGCACAAACATGAACACTGATTTAACCAAAATTTGTGATATAACCATATCAGGAAGATGAGGGAGCATTAATATAGGTGGGGGATATATCCTTACTTTTCATAATAAGTCAGTAGATAATAACTAACATAGAAATAAAAAACACCCATTCAGACATTTTAGAAACAGCTAAAATAATTTACAGTGTTTGTGACTGGTAAAGAAAACTTGGAAGTAGGAAGATGGGATGGGAGCTGCTATTTTTTTTTTTAATATATTTTTTTTAAGATTTTACTTATTTATTTGACAGAGAGAAACACAGCCAGAGAAGGAACACAAGCAGGGGGAGCGAGAGAGGGAGAAGCAGGCTTCCCGTTGAGCAGGGAGCCCGATGTGGGCCTCGATCCTGGGTCTCTGGGATCATGACCTGAGCCGAAGGCAGTCACTTAACCAACTGAGCCACCCAGGTGCCCGGGAGCTGCTATTTTTAAAAAATATTTTATTTATTTATTTGACAGAGAGAGAGATCACAAGTAGGCGGAGAGGCAGGTAGAGAGAGAGAGGAGGAAGCAGGCTCCCTGCCGAGCAGAGAGCCCGACGCGGGCCTCGATCCCAGGACCCTGAGATCATGACCCAAGCCCAAGGCAGAGGCTTTAACCCACTGAGCCACCCAGGTGCCCTTTATTTTTTTTAAAGGGAGTTGCTATTTTTTATTGTGTTGCTTTAATAAAAGTGGATATGAAATTCAAAATACATAAAAAGTATGATACTTATTGGAGGAATTTAGATAAATGGACTAAGGCTGTAAATAGTCTTAGTTTCACCCAGCAATAAACTTATAAGGATTTATACCAAGGAAATAATAGGGTTAGTATGCAAAGATGTGTGTTCAATAACGTTTACTGAAGCATTGTTTGTTATTACACCAATACACGGGAAACAGAGTAAACACCCATCAGTAGAGGATTACTTCAATAAATTCTGGTTACGCCTACACACTGGAATACTACATAGCTGTTAAGAAAGACAAGGTAAGGATACCCAGTGGCTCAGGTGACCAAGCGTCTGCTTCGGCTCAGGCCATGATCCCTGGGTCCTGGGATCGAGTCCTGTTGTCAGGTTCCCTGCTCAGAGGGGAGTCTACTTCTCCCTCTCCCTCTGCGCCTCCTCCTGCTTGTGCTCTCACACACCTACGTACTCTCTCTTTCTCTCAAATAAGTAAATAAAATCTTTTAAAAAAGGAAAGACAAGGTAGATATTTCTAAATTAACCAGAGATGATATGCAAACATTATTAAGTGAAAAAAGGTTAAAAGACAGAGTTTGATATAAGAAATATTTCTATTTTTTTAAAGATTTTATTTGTTCATTTGACAGAGAGAGAGATCACAGGTAGACAGAGAGGCAGGCAGAGAGAGAGGGGAAAGCAAGCTCCCCACTGAGCAGACAGCCTGATATGGGGCTTGATCCCAGGACCCTGAGATCATGACCTGAGCTGAAGGCAGAGGCTTAACCCACTGAGCCACCCAGGTGCCCCAGAAATGTTTCTTTCAGGGGCACCTGGGTGGCTCAGTCATTAAGCATCTGCCTTTGGCTCAGGTCATGATCCCGGAATCCCAGGATCAAGCCCCACATTGCGCTCCCTCTCTCATTCCCCCTGTTTGTGTTTCTTCTCTAGCTGTGTTTCTCTCTGCCAAATAAATAAATAAAAATCTTTTTTAAAAAAAGAATATTTGTTTTAAAAGTCTAGTTAATTTCCAGAATATATTTAAAAAACTCCTACAACTCAACAACAACAACAAAAACAAACAACTCAATTGAAAAATGGATGAAGGGGGCGCCTGGGTGGCTCAGTCGGTTAAGCGACTGCCTTCAGCTCAGGTCATGATCCCGGAGATCCGGGATCGAGTCCCACATGGGGCTCCCTGCTCGGCGGGAAGCCTGCTTCTCCCTCTCTCACTCCCCCTGCTTGTGTTCCCTCTCTGGCTGTGTTTCTCTCTGTCAAATAAATAAAATCTTAAAAAAAAAAATGCATGAAGGACTTGATTAGACATTTCTCCAAAGAAGTAAACAGATGGCCAATAAGCACATGGAATGATGTTCCCCGCCACTAGGGAAATGCAAATCAAAATTATAATAAGATACTGCGGCACACCCGTTAGGATGGCTACGATCAAAGACACGGAAGGTAGCAAGTGTATGCAAGAACGTACAGAAATTGGAGCCCTTGAACACGACCACAGGGTTGTGAAATGACGCAGCCACAGTGTATAAAGTAAGACGATTCCTCAAAAAATTAAAAATAGAATTGTCATATGATCCCAGCAATTCCACTCGTGGGCATATACTCAAAAGAATTGAAAGCAGGGACTCACGCAGATAGTGGTGAACTCGTGGTCACAGCAGGATTATTCACAATAGCCAGAAGGTGGAGGCAATTCTCCTACCCACATGCAAATGGCTTAACAGAACACGGTAGATTCATACAACAGAATCATATTCAGTCTTAAAAGGGAAGGCAATTGGAGCGCCTAGGTGGCTCAGTCGTTAAGCATCTACTCTGGTCCCAGAGTCCAGGGATCGAGCCCCACATCGGGCTCCCTGTTTGGTGGGAAGCCTGCTTCTCCCTCTCTCACTCCCCCTGCTTGTGTTCCCTCTGTAGCTGTGTTTCTGTCAGATAAATAAATATAATCTTAAAAAAAAAAAAAAAAAGGAAGGCAATTGTGACAACAGGAATGAACCTTGAGACCATGATGCCAAGTGAAATAAGCCAGTCACAAAAGGACAAATACCGTAATGATTCCACATATATGAGGTGTCTGGAATCATCAAACTCAGAAACGGAAAGTAGGACAGTGGTTTCCAGAAGATGGGGTAAAGGAGAGTGGGGACATGGTATTTAGTGGGGACAGAGTTTCAATTCTGCAAGACAGTAAGAGTTCTAGAGATGGATGGCGATGACAGGTCTCCAACAATATGGACACACTTGGTGCCACTCAACTGTGGACCTAAGAATGGTGAATTTTATGTGTATTTTATAGCAATGCATTTTTTAAAATGTTTTTAGCAATCTAGCAATCTATACGCCAAAGGGTCCATCGTAAGTCTAGCAATCTATACGCCAAAGGGTCCATCGTAATCTTCAGGGATGGAATCATGCAAAAACTTGCACTTTCTCTGTATTGTAGGGGGAGGGGACAGGGAAAAAAGGGTAGAGTGCCATTTAAAAAACGAAATAAAAGTAACCTCAAATTCTGAAGGATACCATCTTAGTTTACAAAACACTTGTAATTACTGTCTTGCTTAAGCATCATGACCAGTCCCACAAAATAGAGACACTGTGCCATTCTGTAGATGAGAAAACACGTTTAGAGGGGAGTGACCTGCCCATGAGAGAGACAAGGAGCCAGGACTCCTGGCCATTTCCTAACTTGGTCAGCTCTGCATGCCGTAAGCACCACAGGGAGATAAACCTGTCTGAACCGGAAAACCCTCTCTGCGAGCCGAGCCGTGAAAATGCTCTCCAGGCAGCCCAGGAAACAGAAAGACAAATCAAGGTGATGGAGTCTTAGGGAGATGGGGATAGACCACATGATTTCGGGAAGCCACCACCGCAAACGTCTGGTGTCACCTCCACAGGGACCAGCTCCACAAAACTGACCTTGACCTTTGCCAGTGCCCCCAGCCACATGGGCGGAGAGAGGGTCTGCAGACCACCAGGAACCCCCCCCCCACTCTGGGGCACCCCTGGCTGGCCCTCACCTGGCCCAGACCTTCTCCAATCAGACCCCCCACCATCCCCAACATACCTGCTCCTGTGTCCCGGGCCTCACGGATCAGACCAACAGCAGCGGCACACGGGGCTGCTCCTGAACCAGCTGAAACTGAGCAGAAGTCAACAGGAAATGTGAGAATCACCATATGACAAAAGAGGTACAAAGACAGGAAGTGGGTTCCGTGGCCAAGGGGGGGGGCTGAGGCAACCCTGCTAGCTCCTCGCTCAGCTGGAGTGGGGAAACACTTCCTTCAGGGCCAAGCAAGGGAAGAGAGAAATCGGGTCCCCGCTGCTGAGGCAGGCCTTCGAGGCTCCCCACCGTCACTGAGTTCACCCCGTCTTTGTATTTAGAGGGCAAGGGCAAGGGCAAAGCTGTCACTGAGGGTAGGAGCAGCATAGAATGTGGCGTAGGACATGAACCGAAGGCAGAGGGCCACCACCCACCCCTTTTATAGCTCGGAGACCCGGACCGAGCTGCCTGGGGTCTGAGTCTCCTTTCCCCCCACCCCGAGGAAATGGAGGTGACACCAGTCCCGACCTCACAGGTCCACGGATGCTTACATGACATAACGTGTGTAACTGGCTTCACACAGGTCCCGTGAGTCCCTCCAGCCCTCTGCCTCTGCAAGTCGGACCCACTCCTCAATCTTTATTGGACCAGACCTCCTTGTCTGGAGACTGCTTGCAGGCCCCCCATCCACAAGAAACTCCATTCCTAAGAACTGTTATTGACCCCGCACTGAGCATTCCTTTCCTGTGATGATGTGTGACCTCCCCAGGGTCACCAAGTGAGGGTGGAAGCTGCGTGGCTCTGTCTCGGTGTCCCCCGGAACGTTCAGCAGAGCACTGGAAGTTAGTCCATAAACGTCTGTAGGCCTTCGAGATGCTGGAAACACCACTCTATTTAAAGCACGTGGGCAAACTCGGGAGCCTGGGCTGGGGAGACCCCATAGCAGTGCAGGGAGGCTGAACGGGCTTTTGCAAAGCCTGGCATGAGGGCAGGGCCAGGGTGAGCCTTGGCTCTTCTTAGCTCCACTCACAACCCCCCTCAAAACCCCTAAAGATGTGAAACATCGGAACAAGCTACACTTGACGTGTCTGGGAGTCCAGCTCCCACCTACCCTCTCCATTTCCAGAAGGATCGCTGCTTAGCCTGCAGCAAACTCAAATCTCCCTCAAAAGCAATCCTTAGGCTTGCCATCTCATCAGGAGACCTGCCCTCTTCCTCTCTGCCCTCGCCTCCCTGACCACTTCCTTTTCAGATGATGGCACCTTCTTTAAGATGTTTCCTCTACTCTGCCACTCCTCCAAGGGCCTGCCTAGCTTCTTCTGTTAGCGAACCTTGTTGAGGCTTACTGTGGGCCAGGCACCGTAAATGTTTCACGTAGGATATCCTGCTTTAACCTTCAAACCACTCTCTAAGGTACAGGCTGTAACTCCTCTCATTTTTTTAAGTTGTTGCTTTTAAGTCATCTCTACACACAACATGGGTCTTGAACTCACAACCCTGAGATCAAGAGTTGCAAACTCTTTCCACTGAGCCTGCCAGGTGCCCCTCTTCCCATTTTGCAGATAGAGATACTGAGACCCCAAGAGGTCACACAGCTTGCCCAAGGTCACCCAGTGGGTGGACTTACATTCTAACTTGTATTGCAAACATTTCAGAGAGCGTCTACTCCAGGAAGCTTGCAAACTCTGAGGGCAGAGCCCTGCCCCCCTTCCCAGAAATGGGACTGAGAAGAAGTGGGTGTGCGTCATCACGAGGGAGCTGGTTAGAAATGCAGAACCTCAGGCCCCTCCCCAGTCTTACTGAATCAGAATTTGCATTTTCACAAAAGGCCCAGGTGATTGATTTGCTCATCAGAGCTTTGGACCCACTGTGGTCCAAACTCAATTGAATAGATGGTGCTTTACGGGTACCCACAGGGAAAGCAAACATAGGAAAAAACAAAAAAACCACAGGGCTCTTGATCTTGCAGATTTCACCTCCGGAGGAAGCAGAGAGCAAAAAAATTAGGGCTCAAGGTTCCCTATGCCTCACTTTCCACTTCCTAGGTGCGCAAGCAAGATCTTGGCCCCCTTGCCAAGTCTGGACGGCAACGGGGCGTCTCTAGAGCGCCACCTGCTGGTTTTACTTAGGTATGCATCATACGTTTCTCTTCCAGGCACCCCAGACCAAGGACCGCAGCATTGGATATATGATTCTATTTCTGTATATGTTTGAAATTTTTCATAATGAAAAGCTTTTTTTTTTTTAAGAAAAACTATCCCTAGGGTGCCTGGGTGGCTCAATGGGTTAAAGCCTCTGCCTTCAGCTCAGGTCATGATCTCAGGGTCCTGGGATTGAGGCCCACATCAGGCTCTCTGCTCAGCAGGGAGCCTGCTTCTTCCTCTCTCTCTGCCTGCCTCTCTGCCTACTCGTGATCTCTCTCTCTCTGTCAAATAAATAAATAAATAAATAATCTTTTTAAAAAAGAGTGTCCTTTAGTATTTTTTACTGCAGTTCTCTTGGCAATGAATTATCTGTTTTCATTTGTAAACCTCTTTGTTCCACCTTCATTTTTGAAGAATATTTCTCTCCATATAAAGTTCTAGATTGGCGGTTGTTTTCCTTCAGTCATTTAAAGATTAAGACACATAGGGACGCTTGGCTCAGTCCTTAAGCACCTGCCTTTGGCTCAGATCATGATCCTGGAGTCCCAGGATCCAGCCCCGCATCCAGCCCCACACGAGGCTCCCTGCTCAGCAGGAAGCCTGCTTCTCCCTCTCTCACTCCCTCTGCTTGTGTTCCCTCTCTAGCTGTGTTTCTGTCAAATAAACAAAATATTAAAAAAAAAAATAAAGATTCTAACATGTAGCCTTGACTTCTACTCTCTCCTGGATTCCACCACTTATCTTACAAATGAGCTATCAATAGTGTTATTACTCCCCTAAAAGTAATGTGTCTTTTTCTCTCAGCCAATTTTTAAAAATTCCCTTTGTCTTTGGTTTTCAGAAGTTTTACTACAATGTGCCTATGTGGATATTTTTTGTATTTATTTTGCTTGAGAACTCTCATTTGTTGAACTTGTGACTTAATATTTTTCATTAATATCATAGAATCTATAATCAATACCTCTTCAACTATTGTTTCTGAACCAGTCACTCACTCTCCTCTACTTGACTGGTTCCAGTTAAATGTATTTAGACATTTACACCACATTGCATATTCTCTGATGCTCTTTTCTTACTTTCCATCCTTTTTTTCCCCCATGACATTCTTTATACTATTTTCTACTGATCTATCTCTCAGTTTACTAATCCTCTCTTCTGTTGTATCTAACCTGGTATTAAACTCATCTATAGTTTTTTGGTTTTTTTTTAATTTCAGTAATTAGATTTCTCGGTTTTAGAATTTCCATTCAGTTCTCCTTAAAAATTGTTTCTCGGGGTAGGGGGATGTGTAAAATGGGTGAAGGGGATGGGAAGTTCAGGCTTTGGGTTATGGAGTGAATAAGTCATGGGAATAAACAGTATAACATAGGGAATATATAGTCTTTGACATTGTAATAGCGTCATATTGTGACAGGTGGCAGCTAACACTGGTGGTGGGTAGGATAACACATTTGTTGAGTCATTATGTTGAGTCATTATGTTGTACACCTGAAATTAATGGAGTATTGTTTGTTAACTATACTCAGATTAAGACAAAATTTTTTAAATTTTTTTAAAAGATTTTATTTATTTGACAGAGAGAAACACAGCCAGAGAGGGAACACAAGCAGGGGGAGTGAGAGAGGGAGAGGCAGGCTTCCTGCCGAGCAGGGAGCCCGATGCGGGACCCGATCCCGGGTGTCCGGGATCATGACCCGAGCCAAAGGCAGTTGCCCAACCAACTGAGCCACCCAGGCGCCCCAAGACAAAATTTTTAGGGCTGAAGGCAGAGGCTTTAACCCACTGAGCCACCCAGGCGCCCATAAAATATTTTTTTAAAAAGATATTTTTTTGTTGTTGTTAATGGCTTAGCCCATTGAATTTATGACTCCCGAATTCGGCTCAGGTCATGGTCTCAGAGTGGTAAGATTGATCCCCATGTTGGGCACCACACTGGGCATGGAGACTGCTTGGGATTCTCTCTCCCTCTGTCCCTCTCTCTCTCTCAAAATACATACATACATACATAAAAATGGGAAAACCAAAACCTTTAAACAAAATTTTAAAACTATTTCTAGTTAACC
This sequence comes from Spilogale gracilis, assembly GCA_004023965.1. Lineage (NCBI taxonomy): Eukaryota > Metazoa > Chordata > Mammalia > Carnivora > Mephitidae > Spilogale > Spilogale gracilis. Next base: position 4,686 of record PITA01006071.1, on the reverse strand, counting down.
TTCTACTTTCTTGAATACATCAGAGTCCATGTACAATAATACTAACTTTTTCTCCTTTGGGTCTGCTTCTACCATCTTATTTTTTTCCCCTTGGTTTTTGTTTATATAGACTTGTCTTCTAGTTTATCTGTTAGTTTTTGTTAAATGCTGGATGCTGGGTAGAATGAAAAATTGGAAAGGCTCTGAATGATGCTATTTTTCCAAAAGAGATATACATTTCTGGTTGGCATTTTTTTCATCAGTTAGAGTAGGGTCAAATTGTTTGATCCACTCAGAATTGAGATTTACAGGCTCTGTATGGACTGGCCAATGTCTGGATTGTCCTTACTTCTAGGTCATAGCCCTACAGGTGTCTCAACTGAAACTCCAGAGTGTCAACCAGATTCTTCTTTCTTGCCAGATCCTGCACTCCAATTTTTGAGCACTGTGATAATGCCAAGACTTTAGGCCACCATTTTCTGCTCTACCATGATGCTTCCCAAGCAAATCAGCAAATTCCTTAAGGAATTTCCCTAAGAAAAGCAGTAGAGAGGATGCCGCTAACCTCAAAGTGTTTTCTTTCTCTACAGGATCCTGATTACTTAAGTTCTGCCCACAATGGCTACTCTCTGAAGCCTTAAAACAACTGTATGTGTGACTGTGGGTGAATGTGGGTGCTCATGCATGTGATCTAATTTTTACATTGTTCTCTAAAGGAATTCTGGTCTGATACAAGTCTTCCTGTCTTGACCAGAAGCAAAAGTCAACTAGTACATTTTTTAAAGGATATCTGGGGCACTGAGGTGGCTTAGTTGAGCATCCAACTCTTGATCTTGGCTCAGGTCTTGATTTCAAGGTCATGGGTTCAAGGCTCCATGCTGGGCATGAAGCCTACTGAGAAAAAAAAAGGGTAATTTGGACTATTCTGTGGAAAACATCCTATGGGGGTCTAGGTAAGGGAGGGGAGGGGAAGCTGGAAGGAAAATGAAGAAGTTATATTGCAGTGTCCAACAACTTATTGATAGTGGCTTGAGGTAGGATATTGGCAGTGATCACAGAGAGGTGGAAGATTTCAAGATTTTTCTTTTTTTTTGGTAAAGATAAGTTATAGTAGGCAAGGCAAGGTGAGGGAGGGCAGCAAAGCAATTCTGTATGCTGCTGGAGGGAGTCTAAACTGGTACAATACTTATGGAAAGAAATTTGACAATATTTATCACAAGTATTTAAAATTATATTATACTTTAACTCATCAATTCCATTTCAAATAATTATTTTAAGGAAACAATACCAAGATTTTGCAATCTTGGATTTTGCCTGATGCACCTGGGTGGCTCAGTGTGTTGAGTGACCACTCCTGGCTTTGGCTCAGATCAAGATCTTAGGGTGATGGGATCGAGCCCTGGTGATGGGCTCCACACCCACTGGGGAGTCGCTTCCCCATTCCCTCTCCCTTCACCCTGCCCCTGCTCATGCACACACACACACTCTCAAATAAATAAATCTTTAAAAGAAAAACCACACTTTCTGCAGAAATTTTGTATAGTAGGGGAAATTGAAAACAACTTAAATGTCAATCAATAAATTAAATAAATGACTACATCTATTAAAAATGAGGACATAGTGGCGCCTGAGTGGCTCAGTCAGTTAAGCACCCAACTTTTGATTTCCTCTCAGGTCATGATCTCAGGATGGTGAGTTCATGCCTGCCTCAGGCTAAATACTGGGTGTGAAGTCTGCTTAAGATTCTCTCATGGGACGCCTGGGTGGCTCAGTTGGTTAAGCGACTGCCTTTGGCTCAGGTCATGATCCTGGACACCCGGGATCGAGTCCCACATTGGGCTCCCTGCTCGGCAGGAAGCCTGCTTCTCCCTCTCTCACTCCCCCTGCTTGTGTTCCCTTTCTGGCTGTGTTTCTCTCTGTCAAATAAATAAAATCTTAAAAAAAAAAAAAAAAAAGATTCTCTCTCTCTCTCCCTCTCCCCTCCACCCCTCCCTTCTGCTCTTAAAAAAAAAGAGGGCATAAAGGACTGTTTATTGGGGACCACAAGATAACCACTGAAAAAAAACCGGTCCTAAAAGTATACAATGCGATCCCACTTACTATCTTATGATAATCGTATATTACATAATACATAATTATTTTAACATCACCATATAGGATAAATATACTATTATATACAAACAGGCTGGAAGAACAAACATCAAAGTATTTATGGGAACTCTCTGGAAAGTTGGCGTTAGAGTTTATGTTTTTCTTTTCGTGTGTGCTCTTATGAATTTTCTACATTTTCCCCCCAAAGGTAGGTTTTTTGGGTTGTTGTGGTGTTTTTAATAATCAGAAAAAATATAAATTTTTTTTCACTCCCGACTCTGTCCCTGACTCTGGCCTTACCTTTCTCAAGCCCTGAGGACTCTCAACTGTCAGGGAGGCTTTAAAGTTCGGGGATAAAGATTGAAGGCTCAGTAGATCCTCCATGAAAGCCTCCTTTCGAGCTCTTTCTCCTGCCACCGCCCCCAGGAAGTGGGAGACGTTTCTCTTCCACTTGGAGCCCTGAGACCAAACCTCTGGACCCGGTTCTTCAGGCGCTCTTCCCGCACCTGTCCCAGACCACCGGCGCACCTGCGGACCGCGCCCGCAAGGCGGCTGTGTGAGTTTCACGCCCGCCAGAGCCCAGGGGACCGCAGCGCTCGCAGACCAGGTGACCCGCAAGGTGCACAGCCTCGCGCAGGCGCAGCCCGCTCGGGTATGCCTCCCAGCCTTCCTGCTCGCCCCGCCGGCTGCCCCACCCCTGCTTCTCCTCTTCCGCCCGCAACCCGCACCCGGCGCCCCTGCCCTTGCCAGTTTCATCCTCACGTCCAAGCTAGGTGTCTCCTTCTCTCAGGATTCTTTTAGTTGATCCTGTTCTGTGGCTTCCGGGCCAAAGAGCTCTCAAGCATTTAAACCCAGCCTTGGGCTCAGACTGAGGCGGCCTCTTTCCTTCTCTGAGATCTCCGGCCTCTGCCTCCTCCCGTCCTCTGCCCCCCAGGCCACCATCCCTCCCTCATTCCTGCGTCCCATCCCTGGACGTCAATGTCTGTGTGCACAACTTCAGGCGGTATAGGAGGAGAAACTTGTGGGGTTCCCCCCCAACTCAACAGCAGGTATTATATGTGCTGTTTATTAAAAGTATAATTAGGGGTGCCTGGCTGGCTCAGTCAGTGGAGTATTGAACTCTGGATCTCAGGGCCATGAGTTTGAGCTCCATGCTAGGTGTAGAAATTACTTTCTAAAAAAATAAATAAAAATCTGTTTTCAAAACAAAAACAAAAAGGGATAGAGAATCAGGAGTGTGATTTCACAGATATGGGTGCTTGGGAAGCGAGAGTCAATATTTAAGTTTAAAATGTGATTTTAGGGGCACCTGGGTGGCTCAGTTGGTTAAGCGACTGCCTTGGCTCAGGTGATGGTCCCAGAGACCCAGGATTGAGCCCCACATCCGGCTGCCTGCTCAGCGCGAAGCCTGCTTCTCCTTCTCTCACTCCCCCTGCTTGTGTTCCCTCTCTAGCTGTGTTTCTCTCTGTTAAATAAATAAATAAAATCTTTTTAAAAAATAGGGCGCCTGGGTGGCTCAGTGGGGTAAAGTCTCTGCTTTCATCTCGGGTCATGATCTCAGGGTCCTGGGATCGAGGCCTGCATCGGGCTCTCTGCTGGGCAGGGAGCCTGCTTCCTCTCTCTCTGCCTGCCTCTCTGCCTACTTGTGATCTCTCTCTCTCTCTCTCTCTCTCTCTGTCAAATAAATAAATAAATAAAAATCTTTAAAAAAAAATGACCCCTTCAAAAAAAGATATTTTAATAAAATAAAATAAAATGTGATTTTAAGTGTGCCAGGGTGGCTCAGTTGGTCAACTTTCTGCCTTCCACTGAGGTCTTGATCCCAGAGTCCTGGGATGGAGCCCTGGATAGGACTCCTTGCTCAGCGGGGAGCCTGATTCTCCCTCTTCCTCTGCCCCTCAGTGCCCCTCCTTGTTGCTCCCTCTGTTAAATAAAATCTTTAAAAACTAAATAAATAATGTGATTCTATTCCTTTTTTCAAGACAAATCAATTGGCTGTAAATGACTGTCCACGGGGCACTTTGCTAAGGCAAAAATCACTGAAAACAAACCACTAGATAGTGAGGCCTTCCTCCGTCATCCCCAGACTATCTTCCCTCCCCTTCCCAGACTCACTTCTGCAGAACCTGCTTGAGACCATGCTTTTTCAGGCAACATTGGTGAACAGAGGCTAAAGTAAGGCTCTGACCCCCTAAAGTAAGGTGAAGTTGGGTTCATTCACCTGTCTCCAGCCAGGTGGGAGGTTCTCAGCCTGTTATGACTTTGAGGGGGAAACTTTCCTGTGGATTCTAAAGGAGAATTGTGCAGAAAGTGGAAGAATCATGTTTCCCGAACTTGCCTAGCACACTGCCACAGCCCCCAGCCCCACACCCTTGAGCTAGGCTTGTGAAGGTAGATTTATTCATTTAACAAATGTTGATTTATGGGCCTAAAAGGATACCAGTCCCCTGGGCTACAGAGAGGAGCTCACACCCCTTCCTTCACGGTCTTAAAAGAGAGATGCAGATGGGAACAGCAGGTGATGGAGGAGAAAGGCATTCACACCGGAAAGGAAAAAAAGCATGAAAAAAAACCCCACAGAGCCCCAAAAGCCCAAGGCCTTCAAGGGATCTGAAC